>PITA01007918.1:0-88150 GCA_004023965.1 Spilogale gracilis
TCTGTCAAATAAATAAAATCTTGAAAGAAAAAAAAAAAAACTTAAGGTGGAATTAAACTTGAACACTATGCGTTTAAAAAAACAATGCAAACTCCTAAAAATGTTGAAAACAAAACGAAAATTTAAATAAGCCACCCCAGGGATCACCAGAAACTACAAAGTTTTTTTTCAGATTTTATCTGACAGAGAGAGAAACCGCAGGCTCTCTGCCCAGCAGGGAGCCAATGCAGGGCTTGATCCCAGACCCTGGGATCATGACCTAAGATAATGACTGAGCCAGCCAGATGCCTCTATAAAAGTCTCACTTAAATTATGAATTGCTGTAAACTTTATAAATCTGAAGCAGATAATTTTAACTGCTAAACAAGAGATTATCAACAATGGAACTAGCCATTCTGTGGCACTCAAAATGTCTGTGTGCTTATTCCCTTCTATTCACAAAAAGCAGAAAAAAACAGACTTTGTCTTATAAACCCTTCAGCTTCTCTAATAATCAGACCCAGGAGATAAGATATATAGAATTAACTATGAATCCAACAGCAAATCTCTCTCTCTCTTTTTTTTTTAAGATTTTGGGTCTCCAGGATCATGACCTGAGCCGAAGGCAGTCGCTTAACCAACTGAGCCATCCAGGCGCCCCCCCAACAGCAAATCTTAACAATGGCTAAACAGTCAAAAAATTATTCAAGGAAGTGAAATTCTATAATCATCCGGAACATACTTAAGGTGCTCTAAGTCTTAAGATGTAAGGAGATCTTCTAAAGTTTAGAATACAAACATCTGAACAGAGCTCAAGACCTCATTCTCAAATATCTGAACATGGTAGAGCAGGAGACCCTTTACTGAGGAAACAAATACCAAAAAACAAAACCAGTCTGTACTGCTAATGCTAAAACATATGTAATACTAAGTATCTTTTATTGAGTGTAACATGCTAGACTTGCACCACAGGCTTCTCATGAAACATCTTAATTAATCCAAATTCTTGATAACACCAAAGTACTATTATGTCAGGAAAGAACAGATAAATAGACTGGGGGCGCCTGGGTGGCTCAGTAGTTGTCTGTTTTTGTCTCAGGTCATGATTCCAGGGGCTGGCATTGGGCTCCCTGCTGCACAGGAAGCCTGCTTTTCTTCTCCCTGCATCTCTCTGCCAAATAAATAAAATCTTTGAGGAAAAAAAAACAACACATCATAGACTGACGTACTGTACCTCCATTTTAACAGAGATGGCTCAGCCGAGTTATGTAGATTGCCCAACACACAGTTGTGCCAAGCAATCTGACCCCACAGTCCTTTTGAGTGACTAAGCTATATTGTCCTTGCCCATTCTACTGTGAGCGAGAGGACAGCTATTTGGGCAGCAACTGTACCTTATGTAATGTCATTCCTATCCTCCCGACCTTACTCAAGACCACCAACTGGTTATCCAGTGTCTGCTACACAAAAAGGAATAAAATCCTTATTTAGCCAATTTACCTATAAACCTTTTTTTAGGATTAGCTTAATGGAGAGGGAGAAAAACAGGAAGCATGAACAGAAAAACTCGTATCTGAATTGAAAAGTCAACGAAAAAACCGAACCCAGATCTTACCTAAAACCTGGCCAGCAATCATTCTGCCATCCTCTCCTGCCACGGCAGCCCGGGCATTTCTCTCATTAACATACTGAACAAAGGCAAAGCCCTTATGAACAGAGCAACCCACAATTTTGCCGTATTTCGAGAAGATCGCCTCCACGTCAGATTTCTTGACAACAAGAGTATTGAGATTCCCAATGAATACACGGGAGTTCATGGAGCGAGGATCTGTCTTGTTGGTAACATTGCTGGCCATTTTCTTTGATGTTAAGGTTCCTCACAAAGCCGAAAAACTGGAAGGAAAAAAATTGCGTTCAGGTTAAAAGAGATCAGAACCAAAACACTCCTTGATAAAACTTTGGACTTTTTACTTAACCACTGTGACTAACTAGAGTATCAGTCAACTGAAATGCTCTCACAGAGGCAAGTACATTACTCTTTTAGAGAGGAGAGCTCCTGAATATACACACCCTTATACAAATTCAGCTCGTCTTCCCTAGTCTATTTCAGCAGTGCCAGACTAACACTTCAAGGGACCACAGGTTTGGGTGGGGTGTGGGGGGGTCCACTTCAAAGACAACCAGCAACACAATTAAAGGTATTATTCATTTAAAGCGAGCTCCTCTCTGTTCTCAAACAAATGAGAACACCTTAAGCTCTCTACTACCAACTTCTCATTATTTAACCCTGCCATACTAACCTAACCATTCCCTGCCATCTAACAAGAACTCCACCTTCTTACACATTATTATTAAAATGAGTCTCATCTATTCTAAAGATAAACTCCAAATTCTGCCCACAAACCCTTCTTTTAGGTAAACGTGGGCAACATTATCCCTTCCAAATATAATTAACTTTATTACACTAAGGCAATATATAGACCCAAATCATTCACTCAGGAAATAACTGTTTCCAGATACATGGATCTATAATACATCAGAAATATCTTAAGTAACAATACCATCATTTTATAGAATGCAATGACTGTTGTCCTTTTTATGTGATAATGTACAAAATACAGCTGGGGGATACTTGTAATACTAGATGGTGATGATGATAAAACTAGCAGAAAGAACACTGCATGAAGCAAAAGAGGACCAGGAGAACTAAGAAGAGTACAACTTTCCTCAGACTGTTACAAAACAAAAATCTTTTATGTATATGAAGGTTCAGTCCCATTATAATTACATGGAGATTCAGGATACTATCACCTTAGGTATTTTTTAAGTGGAAACATTTTGATTTTTTTAGTGTTTGTAACTGCTGCTCTTTCCCACTCCAACTACCAAACTTGAACAGTTTCGTCCCATATTAGATTAGAGTACCATTCATAAAATTTATTTATTTTTCATTCATCCCTTTGGAACTCAAAATCAAATCTTTCCAATCCCCAGGAGAATGACAAACTAGTTCACGGATTATATGAAAATTTCTATATACATATAAATGTAACAAAATAGGTAGCATAACATTATTTATACAGATCACTAATATTCTAAACCTTAGAATACCTATTAATTTCACAAGTAGTGCGAATTCTTAAAGCTGTAGTAACTGCTTTTCCCTCCTAGCCTTTCTAAAATTCAAGAAGTTGTATTTTACTTGATTTTGGTTTCTGAATTACAGTTATATAGTTTATTTTTCTTAGACTAAGCAATAAAAATTTACCAAATAGTGGCAAAGAGTCACCCACACTCAACCCTGAGTCCTTAGAACACCGAAAACAGAAATTTACTGAAAGGCTTAACTGGTTTCAAATATTACTGCCGTTAAGGTTTTGGGGGAGAACTCAAGCCAATTTTCTACAAATATTTTCACAAAAAATAAACATATTCTACATATTATAGTAAATAATAGTAAGGAATAGGAAAAACCTTCCTAGGTTTAATTAGCAATTACCTGTGAGGGGAAAGAGAATGGGTCTACATGCCATCAGCGTCCTGAACAGAGTGTAAAATAAACAATTATGTCCCCTCAAATACACTCCTTGGAACCACACAAGAGAAACTGATTTAAATGATTATTTTCTCACTTTTTACAAAGATGGTACATAGCTAGTACTGACCTAGAAGGAAACTATTCATTACATATAAAGAATGCTTTAGGATATTAAGGATTAATACCCATAGAACTCCATTTGGAAAAGCTGGTAAAGAAACATCCAGATAAACAAGTAAAAGGTGGGGACAACGATTGCCATCTCTGAATTTAAGTATATAATTTAATCTATTTTCTCCAATTGCATGTGGTTACCAAATTTGCTACAAGATTTATTAACAGAAAAGTTAATAATGACCTTAACCTCAAATGCTTGGCTGAAGTCAATGTGATAGCTTTCAATGACCATACTTACTAAGGATTTAATTAAGGTATGAGCAACACTGACAAGTGAGTGAACCTACAAAGGTCCATTAATCCTGTTCCAAGGAACACATCTTCTAAACAATACTACGAATTAATGCATTTTTTTCACTGAACATTTACTGGGTATGTGGTAAGTACTAGGTACCAAGGCTAACTTCAGAGGAAAAATAGGATGAGACAGGATTCCTCACAATTTACACTCTAATAATATCACTCTTTTAAAATTGTACTAAAGGAACATATTTCCCAAAATTTTACAAATAACCAAATGAACTCAGGTCGTATTTCACTCCACTTCTGATTATTAAAGTACCTTACCCAAAAAATGTTTGGGGAAGGGGATTTCAGTAGTCTAAATCCAAAGAACCCATGGCGGACGGGATCCCTGGGTTTCCTATAGGATCGTAACACTGCAGTTTTTGAACCTTTCTGAATTCCCACATAAAACCAATTAGATAGTAAGCTTAGATGCCAAGATACTCCAATCAAGATGCCATAATGCAATCTGGTAAAGGGAATCCAACAGCCCTCAAGTGCATGACATCTCTCACTGTGGGAGAACCAAAAAACTTAAAGACTCCCGGGGCGCCTGGGTGGCTCAGTTGGTTAAGCGACTGCCTTCGGCTCAGGTCATGATCCCGGAGAGCCGGGATCGAGCCCCCACATCGGGCTGCCTGCTTGGCGGGAAGCCTGCTTCTTCCTCTCTCACTCCCCCTGCTTGTGTTCCCCCTCTGGCTGTGTTTCTCTTTGTCAAGTAAATAAAATCCTTTTAAAAAAATCTCAAAACTAACTCAGAGCCCCATGTGCAGCATCTTTAAACTTTCCCAATCCCCAAAAGTAACTATTATTCTAACTTTGTAATCATTACTTTAAAAGACTTTATTATTTGAGAGCATACATGTGCCCAGGAGACTCCCCACTGACCAGGGAGCCAGACGTGGGTTTGATCCCAGAAACCTGAGATCACCTGAGCCAAAGGCAGACACTTCACCAACTGAGCCACTCAGGCACTTTCAGGTAAGTTTCCCATCTATCCGTTTAAATTCAAATCTATCCTTTGAATATAGGGTATTCAACCTGAAGTTTCCCTGTCTGGATTTTCCACAATTTCATACTCTTAGTACAATTCCATATACTCTTCTGTTTTTCCTGAAACTGGAAATTGGGACCAAAGTCTTGATCAGATTCACGTGTGAATGTTTAAGACTACATATAAATAACACTGTCTTTTTGTGCTTAAATTCTATGTCTTAAACATTATACTAGCTTAAATTTATCTCTATCACTCAGAATTCATGAGAAGTTTCTCTTGCATGTTGGTAACAGTTTGTGCCCTCTGTATTTCTAGAGTCAGTTCTAATTTGATTCTGCTGGGTATAAAATTTAGCACTGTTTTCTTTCTTTAAATGTTATTCTATTTACTTCCAAATGGTCACAGGTCATTCCAAAGTGTAAACTTTGTCAGCAAAATTCTGTTTCTATTGGCTTTAATAGTTACAGTGGTTTTGCTTTCTGCTCAGCAGTCTGCTTCTCCCTCTCTCCCCATTTGCTTCTCTCCCTGTTCACGCTCTCAAAATAAAAGCTTAAAAAAAGGGTGCCTGGGTGGCTCAGCGGGTTAAAGCCTCTGCCTTCGGCTCAGGTCATGATCTCAGGGTCCTGGGATGGAGACCCACATCAGGTTCTCTACTCAGCGGGGAGCCTGCTTCCTCCTCTTTCTCTCAAATAAAGAAGCGAAGATTTCTAACATGATTATGTTCCATGGATACTGTACACCCTGTTTAATTCACTATGATTAAGTGGATCTGGTTTCCAGAAAAGCATAATATGAACACAGTAAAACACAATGGAATGGAATCAACATTTTCTGAAAGGTAATTTGGGTGGTAGGTAGCACTAAAAATGGTAGTCCATTGAGTACATATGGACACAGGTGTTTGTATACTATGCCATTTTATCTTTATATAGATGTATTCATTTCATGATTTCCCAAAAAACAAGGCATGAACTCATGACCCTGACATCAAAACCTGAACTGAGCTAAATACATACTTAACTTAGCCACCCAGGAACCCGTTATCCCATGATCCCATAATTTTTATCATCAAAGGATCACTAAGGCATGGCTTACCTGGTTAATAAAACTAGGAATACTCAGTTAACCTTATTGCCCTTTTTGACCAAAGGATCTATGCATCTAATCACAGGCTTTATGTTAAAGCAGTAAAACCAAAGGACTTTCGGGATGCCTGGGTGGCTCAGTTGGTTAAGTGTCTGCCTTTGGCTCAGGTCATGATCCCAGAGTCCTGGAATTGAGGCCTGCATCAGGCTCCCTGCTCAGTGGGTCTCCTTCTCCCTTCAACCAACCAAGAGATTTTAGTAGCAGTTTAAAAGACAAGAAATGCTTAAGATTTGTGGATATACTCAGCACCCCCCCCCCCCGAATTTAACTTACTTGAACAATGAGGAACTCCTAGGTGGCTCAGTAGGTTAAGTGTATGCCTTTAGTTTGGGTCACGATCCTAAGGTTCTGGGATCAAGTTCCACACTGGGCTCCTTGCTCACCAGGGAGCCTACTTTTACCTCTGCCTGATAATCCCCCTGCTTGTTCATTCGCTCGGACAAAATTTTTAAAAAGAGAATGTTTCTATTTCCATTCCTGCCATTCTAATTACATCCTAAAACGAATAAATAAAATGAAATCTACATCTGGTCAGAATGCAAGCAAATCTGTCAAAACTTTAGTTTTAACTGGTCATTCTGAAACTCATGCTATCGTGGTTCTTTGCCCTCAAAACAAACCTATCTTGGATTTTTTTTTCTTTTTAAAGATTTTATTTATGTGACAGAGAGAAACACAGAGAGAGAGGGAACACAGCAGGGGGAATGAGAGAGGGAGAAGCAGGCTTCCCACTGAGCAGGGAGCCCGATGTGGGACTCGATCCCGGGTCTCCGGGATCATGACCCGAGCCGAAGGCAGTCGCTTAACCAACTGAGCCACCCAGGCACCCCTGGATTTTCAATCTAGCTAAAAGTTTGGAACCTGTAACAATGACTCTGTTTCTCTTTTAAGTTTTTTAAAATTTATTTTACAGAGAGAAACATAGCCAGAGAGGGAACACAAGCAGGGGGAGTGAGAGAGGGAGAAGCAGGCTTCCCCGCCAAGCAGGGAGCCCCATGTGGGACTTGATCCTCGGTCTCCAGGATCATGACCTGAGCCCGACCGAGCCACCCAGGCGCCCCGACTGTTTCTCTTAAGCTGGCATTAAATCTCATGTAAATTTTGCTGGGAAGAGATGCAGTAAGGTGGGAGGCAGACTGCAGTATCTCATGATTATGAGAGGTACAGGACTCAAACAATACAAAACCAGGTTATGACACTGTTGGATTTTGCTAGGTGGGGGCCAAAATCTATTTATAACTGGAATTAAGCCTTTAGCTTTCTTGCCTTTATTTGTAGGGCAGTATACCTCCATGTTTAGTGGAAACGGATTGGAAAGACAGTGCCAAAAGTGCCACTTCAATTTCAATCATATGCCAACTACCATGACTGTTTTTTCCCATCTTTCTGTGAATAAAGCAAAATATCACTAGATGGCAGCAACGAGTTGGCTATTTTTTAAAAGATAACTAAACCTAGAATCCAAGGTTTTCTACTTTGCACTGCCTTTCACAATTTGACAAAGTTATCTCGGTACCTTTTGGATACTATAAAATTACTGTTCAACTTAGACCATCATCTGCACTAAGTTATCTTCCTTTAACAAACTTAAGTTCCTATTTTACCCATTTAGGTATTCTTTCACATTACTCTATCTGGCCCTCCTTTGTTCTCTGCCTATGTATCTTTATTGCATTCATCAATTATTTCCCTCTAGCTAACAATCAACTGTCATGTGTCTGCAAAAAAAAAAAAAAAAAAAAAAAAAAAAAAAAAAAAAAAAAAAAAAGTGTTACTTTAATTTACCCCATCCCCAATACTTACTATTCATCAAAACGCAGATATGATCTCAAGGTCAAAAATAATAGCATGAGCAAACAGCATATGGTGGTACCTTTAGAACATTTTCAAGACACAAGAACCTAAGCTGGCCATTTTTATTTTTACTTATTTATTCTTCTAAGTAGGTTCCACACCCAGTATGGAGCCCAACACAGGGTTTGAATTCAAGACCCAAAGATCAAGAGTCACATGCTTTTAGCCAATTAAGCCAGGTGCCCCCAAAGCTGTTGATTTTTTTGATAAGCTACTCTAAATACTATGCCCAAGAATTAAAACTAAAATATTCAAGATATTACAAGTTAGAGAAAAATAGGTAATTCAATGGTAGACCACAGCGATTGAACACCTCGAAAAATACAACTCAGTACACCAAAATATAGATGGATCACAATTTAAATGTAAAAAATTATATATGCAGTTGTCAAAACTTAAATAACAGAAAACATGCAACAGTCCCAACGAATAGGAAAAATGGTGAAGAAATGCAAAACAAATAAATCATAAACATGAAAATTTATTTTAATATAAGAATTCAGACAACTGGGGCGCCTGGGTGGCTCAGTTGGTTAAGCCGCTGCCTTCGGCTCAGGTCATGATCCTGGCGACCGGGGATCGAGTCCCACATGGGGCTCCCTGCTCGGCAGGAAGCCTGCTTCTCCCTCTCTCACTCCCCCTGCTTGTGTTCCCTCTCTGGCTGTGTTTCTCTCTGCCAAATAAATAAAATCTTAAAAAAAAAAAAAAAAAGAATTCAGACAACTGCCGATGTATGCTAAAATCACTAAAGAAAAAAAGCTTGTTGGGCAGAAAATAGGATTTACATGATCCCAAAATACTACCCAAATACCGTTTATGAAGGGAAAAAAATGTACTTTTAAAATGGTAACATAAATGCTACCATTTAAACCAACTGATCTGACACTGCATGCCTGGTATGACAAAATAAGAAACACACATCACCTATTCAATCAAAATTCTTGGTAAAATATTTGAACCTGCACATAAGGAAACAATTTTTAAGTTTGTAGAGATATTATACAAAAACCTAACTGTTTGGAACTCCTTAAAAAATAAAAAGTAGAGGCTTTTTCTAGATTAAGAAAGCAATGTGTGAACCTTGACTCACACTGGATCGCGAACATTTTTCTGGTGACGGAATTTTATGATGGACTGTATACGAGAATATTAAATCAGTGTTAATTTTCATTGGCTAGTTAATTATTTAGTTATTAGTTGATACAGATTATCTTCTTTTCTTTTAATGTTTTATTTATTTTGACAGAGAGAAACACAGCCAGAGAGGGAACACAAGCAGGGAGAGTGAGAGAGGGAGAAGCAGGCTTCTCGCCGGGCAGGAGCCTGATGTGGGGTTCAATCACGGGTCTCCGGGATCATGACCTGAGCTGAAGGCAGTCGCCCAACCAACTGAGCCACCCAGGCGCCCCGATACAGATTATCTTTCTTAGAGGAGACACACGCACATTCAGGTTCCTTAGTGAAGTATCATGCCTAAAACTACTCAGGAGGGAAACAAAATACAACACCATACACAGAGCAAACACAGCAATCTACACAGCAGCTACCAGATACAAGA
Source organism: Spilogale gracilis (assembly GCA_004023965.1). Lineage (NCBI taxonomy): Eukaryota > Metazoa > Chordata > Mammalia > Carnivora > Mephitidae > Spilogale > Spilogale gracilis. The sequence goes on from PITA01007918.1 coordinate 9,535, forward strand.
AGGCTGGAACATGGATGATGTATTTTATGTATGTATTATTACCTGTCCCAAAGTTTTTTAAAGGTCCTATTACAGCAAACAAAAATGATATACACCATGTCACACACACTTTAGCAATTTTCCCAGACAATAGCATTTTTTGTCAGATTTGTTAAATATAAAAATGATTGTCCAATGGGGTGAAAAGACATGGCACTCCCATGACTGTAACTAAGTAAACAACAACGTAAACCATTACAAGGTTCTGTAGATTTCTTTGAAAATTCTTATAAGGTGCCAAGCAACAGACAGGCCTATATACTTGCATTAATTAAACAATCAGCAATGTTAAATTTCAGGTCACCCTATGTTTGGAATTTAAAGAGAAAACTCTTGAGCATCTGTAAACTCTATAAATCCCTGTTAACAGAAGCTTGCTTCTCCCTCTCTCACTCCCTCTCTAGCTGTATTTGTCAAATAACATGTGACAAAAAAATTTTAAATGGAGGTATTTAAGAAAATATTCCCAGAATCCCAGAGGGAAAAACTAAATCATGTAATTCAACTGCCTCACAGTTCTTCAGAAGATGTTAAAATCCACTTACAATATCCTTGCTCACTAACAGTCTAAGCCTTTTGAGTACTGTGACTAAAGTCAAGGAATTCACAATATGATATTAAATTCTAAAACACAGGGCGCCTGGGTGGCTCAGTTGGTTGGGCGACTGCCTTCGGCGCAGGTCATGATCCCGGACATCAGGCTCCCTGCTCCGCGGGAAGCCTGCGTCTCCCTCTCTCACTCCCCCTGCTTGTGTTCCCTCTCTGTGTTTCTATCAAATAAATAAAATCTTTAAAAAATAATAATAAAACTTAACTGGCTTTTTAAAAACATGTCTTTATTTAAAGATTTTATTTGACAGAGAAAGATCACAAATAGGCAGATAGGCAGGCAAAAAAGAGGGGAAGCGGGCTCCCCGCTGAGCAGAGCCCGATGTGGGACTCAATTCCAGGACCCTAAGGCAGAGGCTTAACCCTCTGAGCCACCCAGGCGCCCCTAAAACTTAAAAGGCTTTTAATTAATTTCTTTCTTTAATGCCCATTCACTAGCATCACACTTAATTTTGTCTGTAAATCATCTTATTCAAACTATTCCCTATCCTCACCATCTTCTACGAAAATAAAAAATGCCTTATAACAAATACAATCTAATCTGTCAATGTCCCTTTGAACACACCTGTCCAAATTTGGTTGCTCTTTCAAGAATGGAACACACTCTGTGGCGCCTGGGTGGCTCAGCTGTTAAATGTCTGCCTTTGGCTCAGGTCATGATCCTAGGGTCCTGGGATGGAGTCCCACATCTGGCTCCCAGCTCAACAGGAACCCTGCTTCTCCCTCTCTCACTCCCCCTGCCGTTTCCTCTCTGGCTCTGCTTCTATCAAATTTAAAAAAAAAAAAAAAAAAAAGGAACACACTCTGGATGCTATTCAGATGCTATTGTTTCTGGTAACTTTTGCATTGTCAACACATGCAGAACTCAAAGTAAACTCCCTAATTCTAATCCATTAATATAATGCTAACGTCCTGTATTAGGATAACTACTCTATTCAGTTTCTTTACATCTAAAATAGAGCTTTATGTTTCAAATACTACTTTATCCTCTTATATCTAGTTCCAGCCTGAAGTTTCAGATTTTGATTTTGTTAAGTATTAAAGTAGTAACAATCTCTTACAATTATATATTCTTCACTGATTTTTTCACGCACTGAAAAATCAGTGCATACTGAGTCTTGCCCTTATCATTTTAAGAAGTTTAATAGTAACACAATTTTCATTCAAAAGCATTTTTCCCATTATATACTAGTTTTAAAAGAATGACCATCACAGTCAGTCCCAACTGATAAGTTCTTTTGCGTATTTTCTCTATACTAAACCCCGGTTTAGTTTTAAGCAGGACCTGGGTTAGTAACTCAAAAAATTTCCTAACAAAATTTAGGTAAAGCCTATTTTCAAAAAGATAATTTTAAATCAAAAAGGGAAACACCTATTCCCACCAATTCAAGCCATAGGCACCATGACCAAACTTTGCTTAAATTAGTGACTGAGAGCTTCCTAAATAGTACATAAAACTCTGATGTCTGCAATACACATTTTTCACAATTCAAGGTCTTAGTAATGTATACAAAAATGCATGAAAACAATAATAGAACCTAATGATTTATGAGCTGAGACTTTGCAGTCAAACTTCTATTTTAAGCTCAACCCCTCTGAACAGTGTACACTATCCTCTGGGAAATCAATCCCTCCAAAATCCAGGTTCTCCAACTGTAAAATGAGTATTATTGACAGTATTTGTCTCACAGGTGAGATAGGAGGCATAAATAAAGTATAGAAAACACTGACATGGTGCCTGGCACAAAACAAGTATTGCTGTCGCAGCTGCTGCTATGACTAAATCATTTACTGTTATTGGTAAATACCAACAAAAAAAATGGGCGAAGAATGCATACAGATTATAAGCAAGTAATACTAAAGGTCCATGGAATTTTTTTTAAAAATTCAACATCACCGTACAGGAATACAAATTAGACCAGTTATCATACATCACTTACCAAACAAGGAAAAACATCTTAAATTAACACTCCCCTGCTTGTGTTCCCTCTCTCGCTGTGTTTGTTAAATAAATAAATAAAATCTTTTTAAAAAAAGCCTTAACCCTGTGAATGTCCTCTGACTCAATAAACTCACTTTTGAGAACTCATTTTAAGGAAACAAGGATGTTGACATTTAGAAAGTAAGTGTACAACAATATGGAACTGGCTAACTGTACTTCAGTGCTCAACCTAACTGAATTCAAGCAGCAATAATGATTTAACAATGATAATGTATTGACACTGAGAGATGTTCAAGATGCTAAGGCGTATACACACATTATACAGCTGACCCCTGAACAACACAGGGAGCTAGGACAACCACCTCCCCAATGTGCAGTCAAAAATAAACACACCTGTAGCTAGACTCCCCCAGAAACTGTTGACTGGGAAGCCTTACCAGTAACTGTTAATACATATTTTGTGTATGTATTATATACATTCTTATAATAAAGAAAAAATATTAAAATCATTAAGAAAATGTACTTACAATACTGTACTATATTTACATTTTTGAAAACCCACGTTAAGTGGACTCAGAGTTCAAACCCGTGTCCTTTAAGAGTCAACTGTTCAAATCAACTAAACCATTATGTGTAAGGCATCTCAGAATATATTAATATTTTTCTTTTCCTCAATTTTTCTTCAACAATCATACTGCTTTCATTATTTTTTCATTTTGCAAAGATGGCTGAATGCTACCTTGAGATTTGATTGTGACAGAGCTTGGCTTAGAATCAAGCGAAGATTTCTCAACTCCCTAAACAAAAGTTGGAAAGGCGGAGTGCTTTCCTTCCATAAGAGCAATTCACAACTATTTAAAATCAAGAAAATGGGCATCTCTAGACCAAATATTTCACTGGATATTGTTTCATAAATTTAGGGTCTCTCACTGGTAGTCCCAACAAAAGGACAACTCTCTACAGTCTCAACCTTCATAATCATATGTGCCATTATTAAATGGTATTTGTTTGTTTCAGAGTTCTATCAGACTTAAAACGGGGTGGGGGGGGTGCATGTGGGTGGCTAGGTCATTAAACAGTTCCTTTCAGCTCAGGTCATGATCCTGAAGTCCCAGGACTGAGCCAGCACTGGGCTCCCTGCTCAGCAAGAAGCCTGCTTTTCCCTCTGACTCTCCCTGCTTGTGTTCCCTCTCTAGCTGTGTTTGTCAAATAAATTAAATCTTAAAAAACACACACACACACACACACACACAAAACCATAAATAAGAGAAGGGGAGTTGCCTGGGTTGGTAGAGCACGTGTCTCTTGATTTTGGGGTTGTGGGTTCGACCTCCAAACTGCGAATAGAGGTAACATAAAAATTTAAAAAACAAACAAACAAACGAGGAAGGGGCGCCTGGGTAGCTCAGATAGTTAAGTGCCTGACTTTGGCTCAGGTAAGGAAGAACCTCAGAGTCCTGATATCCAGCCCTGCCATCAGTTTCAGATCCCTTTCCCTCCACTTGTGCTCTCTCACTCTGTCAAACAAACAAACCTTTTAAAAATTAAAAAAAAAGAAAAAAAGAAATAAGGAAAAAGAACCCCACATCTTAGAAGCCTACCATATTGTTATCATTAACCAGAGCAGCCTCTATACAGCAAAACTCCCCTCAACAAACATCTATTTACTCTGGGAACATTTTAAGCCATTTGAAAAATCAGGTTCCCGAACCTACAAGTATCAGACATGCATTAAAATATTTAAGGGAAATAAAATAACAATTTAAAAATATTATATTTAAGGGGCACCTGGGGTAGCTCAGTCAGTTAAATGTCTACTTAGGCTAGGTCATGACTGACCCTGGGAGGCATACTCCCTGCTCAGGGGGAGTCTGCTTCTCTCTCTCTCTGCCCTTCATCCCACTTGTGTTCCTGTTCTTGATCGCTCACTCTCAAATAAATAAAATCTTTTTTTTTTTTTTTAATTTATTTGACAGAGAGAAACACAGCGAGAGAGGGAACACAAGCAGGGGGAGTGAGAGAGGGAGAAGCAGGCTTCCCGCTGAGCAGGCAAGCCAGATGTGGGACTTGATCCCCGGTCTCTGGGATCATGACCTGAGCCGAAGGCAGTTGCTTAACAAACTGAGCCACCCAGGTGCCCCCAAATAAATAAAATCTTAAAAAAAAGTGAAAATGATTTTCAGGGAAATAGATCAACATTCCAAAATTACTTCAATAAGGTCAATAAATCTTAACTGGAAACTAAAACATCAAGAACATACGTAATATATAAAAATAGTAAGTAAAAAATGTAAGGATTTACTATTTCTAATATAACTAAAATTCACTGTGAATGAGAATTCACCGTTTATATATATAAATCCCTGGTCAGAACACTATCTTTTTATCTGAGAGTCACACTTTAAGTTTTAGGGGTCTGTCTTAAAATCAGAATTTCCTTTAAATGGTTTAGCAAATAACACTCAAAGAAAATGGAACCATGGTGGTCTAGGTGGAAGGTATACAGAAATTCATCTACACTAGCCTATAAAATTACGTTTTTTAAAATATTACTCTCTTCAGCTATCATTTACCACCAAGAAATAATTATAGAGAAGTCACATTATACCAGATATATGATCTAAGAGCTCTGATAATTCAAAATACACCTGTTTCAGGATGCATTTATTTTGATTACTAGCCTAAGTAGTATCATCATTTACCCAGTCTGCCTGCTGGAAATTAGTTCTTACTCTGTAATTTGGGGAGTTCATTAGTTCAAATCTTACACAAAAAATGGTTATTTTTTTACATTGTATTATTTCAAATTTACATAAAATGGAGCCACACCATGATCCTCAACTTTACCCACAAATACCACTCTTGCCAGAAAGGCCACCAAAATTTCTAAATCATCAGCAAGCAACAAAAAGGAGTTCGGTGGTCTAGACCAGTGTTTCTCTTTACTGTACCCATCACAGTTCTAGAAGAGAGCATGAAATTCTGTATTTCTATGAAGCTTCCAGATGATGATGATGATGATGATGATGATGATGATGATGTTGCTGCTGCTGGAGCACAGACCATATTCTAAATAGCAACGGTCAACAATACTTACTGATAGAAGACTTAATTATCTTTTGAGTTTCAATAAAACATACTCTTTAAAGCATATCATGGAGACGTGTGTTTGTAAAATCAGAACTTTTCACAGATTTTGCCAAGATAATCCTGTGCTTTTTTGTTGTGTTACATCCCATAGGATCTGGGAAAGTAGACAGCTGTCAAATCAAGTATCTTAGTATTTCTCCAATCATATGCATAATCATAGTCATTTAATGTAACAGACTATAAATAATGTCACATCAATTGCGGTCAGGCTTGTCACCAAAGTAAGTGTCAGACTAATGAAAAAATTTTCCACAGATTTTTAAATTTCTAAATTGTAAATAAAAGATCTTGGACCAGTAGAGGAAAACTATTTTGTGTAAGAAAATTTTTAGTAAGGAAATCCAACTTAAATTTACAACATTCTCCATCACTCACACCTAAGCAGCTAGAACACAGGAATATACCTAAATCTGCACATTAACAGTAAAATATAGAGAGGAATCCCATCTTTTGTTACCCTCACCTCAATTTTATCACCAATGAGAATAAACACGCCAACATTCTCTCAAAATAACAAAACTTATCTCAAATAAAAGAACTCAAAATCCAGAAAGGACTAAGCAAAAAACAACATGTAAGCAAAAAAATAAAATAAAATAAAATAAATCAATCATCCTTGTTAATACTCCCATGGAAATAAAACACAATTGGGGAATACCTTTCTCAGTCCGCACAGCAGTATTTTAGGATCTTAAGTATTTCTTGTGACAATGATTTTATTTTTAAGCCCTTATCTTTCAAAAATACATATTGAAATATCTAGAGTTGAAATATAAAAAGGATTTACTTGAAAATAACAAAGCAGAAGGGCGCCTGGGTGGCTCAGTTGGTTGGGCGACTGCCTTCAGCTTAGGTCATGATCCTGGAGTCCCTGGAATCGAGCCCCACATGGGGCTCCCCGCTCAGCGGGAAGCCTGCTTCTCCCTCTCTCACTCCCCCCTGCTTGTGTTCCCTCTCTAGCTGTACTTCTCTCTGTCAAATAAATAAAAATCTTAAAAAAAAAAAAAAAAAGAAAGAAAATAACAAAGCAGAAAGGGTAGATGCAGATATAGAGGGCCCAAAAGAGAGTTCTATTTAAGTGAAATACGGTACAAAAATGCAACATATATAGCTATTCAAATTTTTCAGATTTCTACTAATTTTATATTATGTTCACACGAAGTAAAAAAAAAACTTCGAAAGTGCTCTATGTATAACTTACTTTTTGAAAAGCCTATATATGCATACTTGAGAGAGTATTTCTTAAAAATGATGAAGATCTCCAAATTTTGTCTACAGTCCCATCATGGGAAGCACAATAGACTATGCTCTCAGATGAAAACCTGATTCCTTCCACCACAGCCAAACCTATTTTAAAGGTGTTTTTCAACTGAACTGTAACACTACTTACTAAACCCCTACTACATAAGCTGTAGCCATTTACACCCAAAGAGCTGAAGCAACATAAGAATTGAAGCCCATCTATGTTAAGTTTTGTCTTTCAATGAGAAAATAACTTGTGTTCCTCATTATGGTACTCTTCAAGCACACAGCAAGCTTCCTTCCAACCCTAACAATGTTTTACATGAACCTTTCAAGGTATTTCCCTATACCTTTACACAAACGATAAACTTCTATAATATGTGTGGAGAAAAGTGCTAGAGTACCCAGTGAGGAGGGGGAAGCTTGAAGGGCTAAGTGAGGGAAAACATCAGCGAGGCCATGGCCCTTAAGAACCTAAATAAAATGAGAAACCTAAACTTAGGACATGTCAGGGAAGAAAATTCCAAGGAAAGTTCTGAAATAGGACCATTCAGCATTCAAGAGGAGGCAGTAAAGAGGCAATGTGGTAGAGCAGAATATACTGTAAGTATACTATGAAAGGGAGGAGGAGCACAACGGATCATGTACGGTATTGTGTGAAATCATAAATTTTTAACATTGATAATAGGGAGCTATTGAGTTTCAAGAAGCAAATCGTGTAGGCAGTATGTTTTTTCAAACATTACGTTTGAGTAGGACCAATCTAGCTAACACATTCGGGTGGGAAGGGGCAAAAAAAAAACCCTAAACCTTTCCAATAATGGTGAAAGACAACTGCAGCTTGAAACTGGACCAAGCCATGGCAGTGTGGTAAATACTTGTATTTTAAAGGAAGTGAATTGACACGATACTCCACAAACCTAGAAGGTGAGGTCTAAGAGAAAGACAAGGATGGCAAACCATAGTCTGACCCTAAAAACTGGAGTTTCATTAAAAAGCGGGCAACACTGGTTGGAGAGAATAGCAGAAGCCCGGTTTGGGACTTTCAAACCGATACACTTAAGAAGTCAGCTCAGTAACTAGACAGACTTGGCATGTCATTCAAAAAAGTCCAGGTTGGTGATGCAAGCATGAGAATCATTAGTTTAGATGGTATAGAAAATCATTCTGATGGAATGAAATGACACAGGGAGTTTGAGTAAAAAAGAGAAGTGGAAGGACTGAACAGAGTACTCCAACAGAGTAGAAGAAATAAGCCAGAAACAGAACAAAAACCTAGAAACTATATAAAAAATGTTTCAAGGAGGAAAGTGGCCCTACTGGTTAAATCACACCAACTGGTAAAGTGTGAAGAGGACTGAAAAAGACTGTGGGATTTGGCAATCCACCACTCTGGGATGTGATATTTTCTTAAAACCACAAACACAATTACTTATTTCTTCTACTAAAACTCATTTTTTAAAATATGTTTACTTCTCTGAAATATGATATTCAGGTATTTTGTAAAATTATACCACAAAGCTACATCTAACTTACTACCTTGGACTCTTCATTTAAGTGGTGAAAACTAAACAACAAAATATATTAATGATGATATTTAGTTGGATACTCTTTAAAAGTAGAAATCCAAAGCAGTTTCTTTTTTGAGGGGAGGGGGTAACTTTACCCCAACTGAAGATCTGTTTTTCCAACATACCTCATTATGTCAAGTAAAGAACAGTCAATTTAGTATGATCAAGAGCTGAAATCCGTAGGCTTAACCGCCTGGGTTGACTCCATGTCACCATTTATTAGGTATGTCTAACTTTGAGCAGATTTTTAAAATTGTGTTTCAATATTCTCATCTCCGTAATACTGATAATACACCAAGGTTATGATGGTTAAAAAAGTTACAAGAACATCAACACTGATGGACATATATACAGAAAGTGTCCAGATTACTTCCAAAAGGAAAAAAACTGAAGGTCTACTTGTTTTCCTTTCAAACAGGGAGGTTATCATATCATGTCTTACCCAATGGGGTTGTTAGAGAAGTAATCAGTAGTTTCCTAGAGTCTGATCAACCTGCCCTCTTCAAACTAATTACATCTGCTCGTTAATACACACAAAAAACTCATTTGAAACAAGTATCCTCAGGCCTAGGAGAGATTAAAAGATAGTGACATAACTCAGACAGGTCTTCTAATTTAGTGTCCTCCTTGAATTGTGTCCTCATTACTAACATTCCCCAGACAATAGCCAGAAGGAAATTCTAAAGTAGTAGGATCTCAGCATTCTCCAAGGTCCTTCCAAGGACTCCTTTGTTCCCAAGACAACCTAGATATTAAATTACAAGTTCCAGCACACCATGCTTGCTAACTGCTTATCTGTCCAACTTTGTCTCTTACTCTATGCATTCTTGGTTGACTATTCTCCAGGAGTATTCTTTTCTCTGGATTTCCCATTACCTGCGCTTTCAACTAGGGACAATCCACTTCTAGACCTTAATTTTAACATTAATTCAAGGTTTCCTCATAGGCAACACCCTCCCACCTCCATCTTCTAAATTTGGTTCCCTTTCTCTAATCTTAATGTTTTCTTTCTAGATTATACAGTGCTCTGTTATTCTATCTCTCCCCTCAATTATCTGTAATACCCCAAAAGACAGGGGACAATAGATTTGTGTTCATCCCTACACCCCAGCCTAATGATTTCCAGAAAAAGCACTCAAATGTCTAATGAATAAACATCTCTACTTCAATGGTCCATGAGCATCTCAAAAAACAATTGTTTGGGACGCCTGGGTGGCTCAGTTGGTTAAGCCACTGCCTTCGGCTCAGGTCATGATCCTGGAGACCCGGGATCGAGTCCCACATCGGGCTCCCTGCCCGGCAGGAAGCCTGCTTCTCCCTCTCTCGCTCCCCCTGCTTGTGTTCCCTCTCTGGCTGTGTTTCTCTCTGTCAAATAAATAAAATCTTTAAAAAACACAAAAAACAAAAAACAATTGTTTAAATCCCTTTTTCCTACTCTTACCCTAATCTGCTCCCTTTGTTTACCCAACATCTATCCTGGGAGTCATGCTGAAATGGCTCATTATCACAGCAACCACCAAATCCTCCTCCATTTATAACCACTCCTCTCTAATTCCAATACCATTGCTTTTGACCAGGTGAGCTCATTATTTTCCTGTGTATTCCTTATTACCTACCCCCAATCTTACTCTCTATTTCCACACCAACAGATTGACATCTCCAAAATGATAAATCTGATCTTACTCCCTGGTTTAGAACCTTTTAATAGCTCTACAACAGTTTGTCAGATAAAATACAAATGCCTTAGCATGGCATTTAAGTTTTTATAATCTCGCCTTAATTCTAAGGTTCAGTTCCCTTTACCTTAGAAGCATTTCCTGCTCTTTAAGAGTCAATCAGGTACTCATTTTTACATGCTTCTATAGGTTCTATGCTCACCACTAATCACACTATGACACTGTCTTATTCATTTGTCTCCCTCACAAAGCTCTAAGCCCCTGAAAAACTGCTGTACTTTTCGAACTTCCCAAACCACAATATGACTCACAAGAATTTGTAGAATTAACAAGAAGAAATGACAGTGAAGATCATCCACAAAACGACAGAAGAATTAGAGGTAAAAATAGCTTTCATGTAACAGAGGACATCAGTAATACTTGGACCTAGAAAATTTTCCGTTCCTCTTCCAGATAACCTCAGAACATTTTAGTAACTTTCTCCCATTGTTCTTTTAAGGATGCCTTCCGTGTCCACTTTAAGTGGATTTTATTCTTTTAGTATGAGGAAGAAGTGATTTATCCTAGTAACACAGAGCATTGACTATGCCCTGAAAAATTATTTTACTTTTTCCCTCAGCTCAAAATCTACTACAGCAACCCTAAAGTGAGTTATCACAATATTCCACTGTAGTCAGTAAAATACTATAGGTTGTTGAGTGCCTGAGTGGCAGTTAGTTGGGCATTCAACTCTTCGTTTTGGCTCAGGTTGTGGGATCAAGCCTTGCACTCAGTGCAGTCTGCTTGTGGCTCTCTCTCCCTCTGCCCCCGTCCTCTAAAATGGATGAATAAATCTTGAAAATAAAATATTACAGGTTGCTAAAATTCTTAATTCTTTAGGTCCTCATTCTTTCCTATTACTCTTGAGAACACATTACATTCCCCAACATCTGCTAGGCCACAAGTTATCACTGGAAGAGATTAACTCCACATCTTTCCTGATGTGGATACAGATTAAAAAGGTTTCACTGCTTTTTGAGATTAAAAATTTACCTGTCCTTAAAAACAAAAATCCTCCCAGAGATAGCATTTTAATATTACAGCATGTTTCTTGTGGTTTGATTCATGTTAAATTTCATTAATAGTCTAAATGGAATACAATAAAAAAAGGTATTGTCAGAAAACCAAGTAAGGTTAACTCTGAATGACAGAGAATTTTTACCAATTTGCAATAATCTAAGAATAAAACCATCTAATGTGTTGTCCTGTTGCTATTTAAAACAAACCATTTTCATTCTAAAGTATATGTAAACTTTAACTGTTCTTTCCAATTATCAAAAATTATCAGTCAGCCCAAGTTAGTTACAACCTCGTAATTCCATTAGCTTATAAAAAACTGAGCTGGCATCCTTTGGGAAACGTCTCGAGATACACAAAAATCTTAACCCAAACATTTCCAGAAGCTATCACCTACACCGTATCAACTAGACTTAAATGGGTGTATTTTCCTAGTCTTTGCAATGAAACCAAGTGGACCTCACACCTCTTACCATCACCCAGGAAGGGTGTGCATCTGTTCCGAAGGCCCCCCTGGCTCCAGGTCATCCTGGCTGCTGCTGTTCCAGGCTGGGCATCCATGTTGCTGCAGCTTGTGGTTTGTGAGGGGTAGTAGTGTACAGGAAAAGCAGGATGGGATTTCAAGGGTAACAGGAGGAAAATGGCTTTCTGGGAAAATGCCATCACCATCATAGGTGTTAAGTAGTACCACACACATTTTATTGCAGCACAGTTTAAAAATTTAACAAATGAAAGATTAAAAATAAAAAAAACAAAAATAAAAAATTAAAAATACAGACGGTCCAGAGATGCTCTAAAACAGTTAAGTTAAAGATCAGGAAAAATAAGGTCACAGACTTAACAGCCAGTAAAATTCTTTCAAGCCTGGGGAAGGGGGTGAGGGCAAGGGTGGGGTTGGGAGAGAAAAGGTTTATGTGATCAATCCACTTAAAAATGCTAATGCCTTCACTTTCTCTCCCAAGATGCAAAACTCCAAAGTCAATCAGGAGGCCGTGGAGAAATTCTTATGAACATTCAGAAAAACTCGATTTTAATCCGGTTAAAAATCATCAGTGTCATTATCATCATCATCATCACCATCATTAAGTATAATAATAATAAATAATAATAGTAACTAGTAACAACAATAAAAAGGAAATCAGCGGAAAGTCAGGAAAAATGTAAAAAAAAAATTGGAGTAACTTACTGTAGCTGAAGATCAAAAAAATCTCACTGTAAAAAAACAAAAATAAAAATAGCCCAGATTAGAAAAACGGGAGGTGCAAAAATGTCAAGTCAGTAAAGTTCATTTCTTTTCTTTTTTCCAAAAGCAGTTTCCACAAAAACCGCAAGGGTAAAGTTCTCAGTAGCAGACAAGCAAAGCCCTTTCCACATCATCAATCAATCTTAAAAATACACGAGGAAGTAGAGAGGTCAGTTTATGAGAGGCTAAAAGGCTCCTCCTCCTCTAACCCAACTGCTGCAGAAAAAATAGAAATAGAAATTTTAAAAATTACATCTTAAATCCAAGTCCCGTTTTTGGAAACAATTAAAAAAAAAAACACCTGTAAATTTGCTGTAGTGCACACCAAGTTGCATCATTATGTTTAAAATGTCTTTATAAAATCAGTTTTGGAATGGGAATGTGTGTGTTCTGGAAGGGTGGGGAAGGGAGGTTAAAAATCAAAGCTGAGCTCCAGTGAGTAGGGATGGGGTTCGCCTTGCTGCCCTGTGAAAGGAGAAGGGACAGATTGAGTCAGAGTTCCTCAGAAATGTTGTGCCCTAAACCCCCAAGACAGAAGCATCTGTCCATTGCATGTAACACATTTTGGTAAAGCATAACATTACACTGGGAAGGGAGAGCCTCTACAGAACCATCACCTCTACCAGTGACTGTCTATACAATTCTTCAGTTATATGCAGGTGACAAAAATTTACTAAATATATGCCTATAATTCCACAAGGGCTTTAAAAACAAAAATCTACATTCAAGCATTCATCTTGATAATCAGCAGTTCGGACAAAGAAATTATAGAAAAACCAGGCCAACAGAGATGAAGAAGTGAGCAAATGTCAAGTATCAAGATTGAAGGGGACTGTTCTACCATGAAGATACCTACTAGAGGTGACATATATTCTCAAAATCTGTAAGTGATCAAAGTATAAGACCTGACAGATTCTATACAGGGAAAGATGTTTAAATAAGGAGCACATTATAAAAATTAGTAAGGAGCTCGTCATTCCAGTGACAGAATGAAAAAACACAAATGAAGGAGGAAAGATTGTTAGAGTTACTGAATATTTAATGTAATAAAATAAGTGAAAATTATGGTCCTTAATGAGTTTGTTTTCTGTGGTCTGTTTATAAAGTAGTATAAAGTAGCTAATTTCAAGATATGAATTCTAAGAATCTGATATAACACCACACTAAAAAATAACATGCATGACAGATTGGCTCTTTCATCAGCTAAAAGTTTTGCCATTAGACTGTAGGTTTTGTGAGAAAATAAGAAGGAAATCACCGCCCTCACATTGCAATATTCAGCCAAATGGTTTTATTCTCCTTTACAAAGGTCAGTAAACTAAGGGGGACCTGGCTGGCTCATTTGATAGAGCATGTGACTCTTGATTTCAGAGCCATGGGTTCAAGCCCCACGTTAGGTATACAACTTACTTCAAAAAGCAAAAGGGGAGGGGGTAGTTCAGGGGTGCCTGGGTGGCTCAGTTGGTTAAGCATCTAATTCGATTTCAGCTCAGGTCATCATCTCAGGGTTGTGAGATCAAGCCCTGCGATGGCCATGGAGCCTGCTTAAGATTCTCTCCTACTTTCTCTGCCCTTCCCCAACTAAAAAAAAAAAAAAAAAAAAAAAGAACTTAAAAAGATAATAATTAAAATTAAAAAGTGCTCCTTGTGGGGTGCGTGGGTGGCGCAGTCTGCCTTCAGCTGAGGTCATGGTCCCAGTTCTGGGATTTAGACCCACATCCTGCTGCCTGCTCAGCAGGAAGCCTGCTTCTCTCTCCCTCCCTCCCTCCCTCCCCCTGCTTGTGTTCCCTGTGTTTGTCAAGCCAATAAATAAAATCTTAAAGTGCTCCTTTAGTCAATTATGTGTGAATGACTACATCAACAGAATAGGTACTAAACCTCTAAAATTTTAACTCTAAATTTTTTTCAAGTAGCAGACCAGTTAAGGTATAACCTAAAAACTGTTTTACATTTGGATTGATGTGTTACGTTGTTCAACTACAGGGACACCTAGATGGCTTCGTTAGTGGAATGTGGACTCAATCTGAGGGTTGTGGGTTTGAGGCCCAGAATGGGTGTAGGGATTACATAAAACAAAATCTTTAAAAAAAATTTATACAAAATAAAAGTTGTAAAAAACGTACTCATTTGAGTATTATCTCTACAGTAGTGTCTGTGATGTTCAGTTATGGTGAAATTTTCCATTTCCTTACTTAAGTCACAGCTTGAACCGGGTACTCAAAATCTTCAGGGTATGTTAAGTGCTCATCTACAAATAAATCCTTTGCACATGGGTCACAAGACAAACACCAAGAAGTTAATATGAAAAGAAGCATTTACATTTCTGAAAGTCATGAAGAGGTCTTCCAAAAAGTTATGTTAAACTGATGAGTTACCAACTCAAAAAAGAAAATTTTAGTGTCTAATCATAATGCTTTCCAATTAACAGTATATCTAAATTATACTTCGTCAAACCTCTGAGAGGTTTGGATTCCTTCTTCTGAAGCACTATTCTCCAAGTAAGGGTTGCCAACTAGCACCAAGTGGCACTTATTAGAAATGCAAATTTCCAAGGCCCACACCAGACATAATTAGAAACTCTGGTGATGCAGCCCAGCAATCTATTTTAACTATTCCTCTTACTGATTCTAATGTCGGTTCACATTTAAGAACCACTTTGGGGGGCGCCTGGGTGGCTCAGTTGGTTAAGCGACTGCCTTCGGCTCAGGTCATGATCCTGGAGACCCGGGATCGAGTCCCACAACGGGCTCCCTGCTCGGCAGGAAGCCTGCTTCTCCCTCTCTCACTCCCCCTGCTTGTGTTCCCTCTCTGGCTGTATTTCTATCAAATAAATAAAAAAAAATCTTAAAAAAAAAAAAAAAGAACCACTTTGAGAGTTTAACGGGGAACCTCTATCCCACAGTTAGGAGTGGTATAAATAATCCAAGAACCTCATGACTTACAGTAAATTCGCCAAGACAATTAAAAAAAACCCTACAGGAATCCTTTCTTCCCTTTATCAACCCCAACTTTCTAGTATCTGAGGACACTTGCAGTTAGGCTACAACAAATAATGCTTGGTTCTCCTTCGTCAATTCTGTAATACATGTAATATGTAAAAACCATTATCTTCCCTGAGCCCAATATGAATGAATATACGTATTAGTTCTCCAAAGACAATTATAGCTACTTCAAGACTAAAGTTAGAGATAACAATCATTAATACATAAAAACTGCTTTTAATAAAACTTTCTGTACACTTTTCAGCCTTCTAACCAATGACTTGAGTAGAAATAAGCAAATAGGTAAGATGTCTAAGCCCCCTTTTTAATATAAAACTGAAATCCATAACGTGTGACTGATTTGCCCAATACAATAACGGGGGTGAAGAAGATGGGGATACAGCTCTCTGAACTCTTATGCCAAGATTCTTTCAACTGTCACTCCCAAGTTAACAACTTAGATAATGATTACTTAATATAATTTTTAATATTAGATTAACTATTTTGGATTCATTCTTTGTTCTTATACCAATTTCATCCAAAAACGAAGTTGCATGCTATGTGAAACCCACTAAAGCCCTAATCACAAATTTAAGAAATGTTTAAATTCTCCAGACAGAATAGCAACTGACACCAAACATTCCAATACAACAAGAATGGGAAACACAAAAAGGTCAGAAGACCTGCAAATTAGTCATTCTTCTTAAATCTTTCCTCTTTAGCAACATGGAAATACTATTAATACCTATCTGAAAACACCTCTAAAATTGTTTCAGAGACAGCTCTGAGGCCAAATCTTTCCAAATGGGTAGTAACTCAAAGGAACTGTTTCCCTGGTACATGTTGATCCCAAGAAACCCATTATTTCTAACAGGTCAAGGCAAGAAAAGTGCCCTTCAATGAATTTCAATTTTTTACCAATTGTTATTAAATAGTAATTCCTTACACTTCTCTTTGCCAACAATATTTTTATTACGTTTATGACTTAAATCGTAACACTGCCCTTACCTCATTTCTAACAGTTCTGCAGCGACAAACTTTAATTTTAAGCCCATATATGTTTATATGTTTGTATTTTTTCCAAAGAGCAAAACTTTTAATCCCATTATCCACATGGTGCGGGAATTGCCAAATCCATCAACTATTCCGGAAACTTTCTGTTTCCTAAGGAATGAATCTATCTTGTAGTATTGGTTTAAACAGTTTCTGATTTTTTTGTGTGTGTGTGAAAAAGAAATCCTCCCTTTCCCCAAGTTTAAAAAAAAAAAAGAAGAAAAAAAGGCGATTTCTTGGATAAGTGAATGATACTACTTAGAAACACCTATGTAATTTTTATAAACTTAGCAATATTTTTCATAAGCTTCAAATAGTGGGCACCATAATACCTTAATAAAAAGTACGTAGTTCATAAAAAGTATGCGTTAACTACGTACTTTTTAGACACATTTTTGGAAAATCAATGCCAGAATATCCTGAAAGTCAAATTTTAAGTTTATATTTGAACGTTAAAATTAATAACTGCCAATCTCGTAATTAAATATTTTGCCCAAGAGCAATTTGGGAATTTCCAGTTATCGCTAGTGACTGCCGTAATTACGTTTTCGTAAAGATTACAAATACAGTATTATCAATACCTATTTATTCCAACAGCTAGGTAAAAACCACTTGACTAACCTAGCAAAGTCAAATTCCTTAGCAGTTCCGCTACTGATTTTTTATGACCCTGGCAACCGACATTCTCGTGCCTCTCAGTTTGTCTGAGAAATATAGTAGTACCTACCTCAAGCAAAGTTCCACTAACTTATATATTTCAAGTGATTTGTAACCTGCAGATAAAAAGTAAGCCAGCTTTAATTATTACTGTTAATATGTAAATGAGATCACAATATTTTTAAAAATAAAATTGAAAACAACTACTTCGAGGTCCGCCGTTGCTCAAAGAGGTGTAAATTAAAAAGTAATTAGTAAAACATTAAATCTATTGTTATATTTACTACTCTTAAACCCTGCGGTACGCTCCAGAATTTAGAGGCTCGCGGTACAATTATCTACTAGGTAATCCTTACCCATCCCCCGCCCAATTTTTAAATTTAACAGGAGGCATCAGCACTACGTGAACTTCGATTGTATTAATGAGCATCTCGATCTTGCCTTTCATCTCCCTCGGAGTCCTCATGGTCGTAGAAAATGAAAGGAAAGCAGCCGTTAACACAGAAAAGGAGCGAAAAGGAAAAAGGATGTTTTCCCTTCCAATCGTGGCCTAGAGGACACCAGGTTAAATGTGCGCAAGGGCTGAGGCCTATAAACCTCTCTCCTGCATAAAATCTAACACCCCAACGCAAAGAGAATAAATGGAGGCCTGGTTACTCTACCGAGGGTAGGGTTCCCTCGTCTTCTCTCCCACACCCCCTCGCGCTCGCCGAGAAACCCAGCGCCTGCCCTGCTTCTGCCCCCTCCACTTACCAGGAGGGGGAAGGGAGAAGAGATTCGATTCTGAATCTCCTACTCCCGGGTTCTAGGTGGAGAAGCCAACTGCTGCTCGAGGTCGACAACGCGGCCGCACCACTCAGCCTTCGTCTCTTCACAAAATGGCCCCCGAGTCTCCTCCGCCGCCGAGGCGAAGGCCTAGCCCCCGCCCCGATCCCGAGAATCGTGCTATTGGCTGCAACTTTTCTCGCTCCCTCTTCTAATTAGACAGTTCTACCGCTCTTCACAACTTTGCCCAATCACAATCAGTAGTGGGTTAGACTATGCAAGAGAATTTCCACATGCGTGAGAGAAACTAGTTTGTAAATGGCTACGTTTCCTGTCATTTATCACTTGAGAAGTGCTTATTGGTCAATGTACCTGATGAAGCACTGGGTGGTAACTCGCCTTTGTATCGCGCACCACTTCACATCCGGGTATCCGGGAGGTCTGATTGGCGGCTGTATTCTCCTATCCCTGCTCTTTAAAGCGCCTAGCAGAAGGCCCGCCCAGATCTCGGAATTCCCGCGGTGCGGGGGCGGAGTAGAACTGAGGGATTTTGTTGGGTTGCTGGCTCCAAGAATCTGCCCTAGCACTGGGCCTAAGAAAACGTGAAGCACTTAGTGAATCCTTAATCGGATGTAGCTAGAGAGAGGACTTTTCGTAGTGAGGGGAGGGAGCAGTGAACACCAGGCTGCAGAAAATTAACCAACCCTAGTTTCTTCGACCGAGGTCCCTTCTCAGTTCTAGACTCAAATGTCAGCTCCCTCCTGGACAGCTCCGCTCCTCAGCCTCTCAGTCTTCTTCAGATAGCCCGTTTCTCCCCCAAACCAACTGACTTCCTTCTTCCTTTTCACTATGAGAAGTAAAGGAAGCCTCAAGTGCTGGCTTGGAACACTATGCCTATCCTCTGGCCTCAAGTCATCCTGCTGATACCCTACATACCAACCAAATTGGCTTACCCCTCTGTCTCCCGCCGCCGCAAACGGCCTACAGTCTGCGGGCTGGGGTCACCACCTCCCCAGTCCCTCTGGTTGTATTGGAGCAGCCCTGAACTCCATAAGATATAGGTCCAGCTCTTCTAAGGAGGGAGATTCCTTTGTGCCGTTAAGGAAAGGAAGATGCAGAACACCTGATAATTTGATCACATCTGTAACCATTTTAAGGGGTAAATATATACGTGAATGCAGTTTTATACGTTAATTTTGAATTTATTATGAATTGCAGAGAGATTCACAACGAGGTTGTGTCAAATGACACCTGTCAAATGACAAAACCATTTCCTTCCTTTGAAGGAAACAATCCACGGACTGGGAGAATACAGTAGCTCAGAAGGAATGGAGCCCTCTACTAGAGGGTGTTTGGGCAACAGCCACTTTTACAAAGCAATAGATGGGGCAACTGAGAAATGGGGCTGGAGTTGCCTATCTGACCTTATTTTAGAAAGGTCAAGGAACAAGGAAATACGTGTGGAACCCAGCGTTGACTTGGCTTTTGCGGATTGGCTGACAGGATATACAGTGTTTCCGGTCAAGAAGAATTTAAAGAAGGACGTTTGATTTTTCCGACGGGATACTTGGTAGGAGGGAGTACATCTTGACCTAGAAATTTGTTTCTAGGATCTTTTACCTTTTTTTTCTAAGTGGTATGCCTTTTTATACTAGAATTTTTTGCCCATATGTTTGTATTGCTTTAAGCTAACTTGAAAAGCAAAAATAAAAGCATGTAAAAAACAAAACACCACAATACTAATAGTGGTTCTCTCTTTTTGGGAGAATCACAGGTGTTTTTATTTTTTTTTATTTTTTTTAAGATTTTATTTATTTATTTGACAGAGAGAAACACAGCTAGAGAGGAAACACAAGCAGGGGGAGTGAGAGAGGGAGAAGCAGGCTTTCCAGGGAGCAGGGAGCACAATGTGGGCTCTATGCCTGGATTCTGGGGAGTCAAAAACAGACGCTTAACAAATGAGCTACTCAGGTGCCTCTTTAGGTGTTTTTTGTTTGTTTTGTTTTGTTGTTTTTTGTTTTGTTTTACTTGTGCTCTTCTGTATTTTCCAAATTGTCACCTTTGAACAAGTAATTACCCTCCAAGTTACTAATGCCTCAGTTCAATTGCCACATTGCATTGGAAACTCACAGCTCAATGGTTAATTTTACAATCATCTCTCCTCCTGGATGGTAAGTTTTTTGTTGTTGTTTTTAGTGTTTTTTTTAATGTTTATTGAAATATATTTGACAATGTTATATTAGTTTCAGGCGCACAGCCTAGTGATGATAGTTCTATACATTATACTATGCTCACCACCCACAGTAAGTGAACTAGTACAATGTTATTATGCTATTACAGGCTGTATTCACTTTGGTATACTTTTCAAATCTGTGGCTTATGTCTTTTATAACTGGAAGTCTGTACCTCTTAATCCCTTTCTCCTTGTTTCATCTATCCCACCCGTTCTCTGCCCCTCTGGCAACCACCAGTTCTCTGTATTTATGAGTCTTTCTGTGTTTTTGTTTTATTTTTTAGATTCCACATATAAATGAAATCATATGGCATTTGTCTTGTCTGTCTGATGTATTTCACTTAACATAATACTCTCTAGGCCCATACATGTTGTAAATGGCAAGATCTCAGTCTTAATGGCTTAGAAATATTCCATTGTGTGTATGTAAAGATAAGTACTTTCTTTATCCATTTATCTGTTGATGAACACTTAGGTTGCTTCCATATCTTGGCCATTATAAATAATGCAATAAATATAGAGATTCATGTATCTTTCCCAATTAGTATTTTTGTTTTCTCTAGGTAAATAGCCAGTGGTGGAATCTGGATCATATGGTATTTCTAATTTTTTTTTTAATTTATTTTTTGACAGAGAGAGAGATCACAAGCAGGCAGAGAGAGAGGAGGAAGCAGGCTCCCTGCCAAGCAGAGAGCCCAATGTGGGCCTCGATCCCAGGACCCTGAGATCATGATCTGAGCCGAAAGCAGAGGCTTAACCCTCTGAGCCACCCAGGCGCCCGGTATTTCTAATTTTTTAAGGTACACCCATACTCTTTTCCACAGTGATTGCACCAAAAATTTACACTCCCTGCCCTCCTCAAATTTACATTTCCCCCATCAGGCCAGGAGGGTTCCTTTTTTCTCTACATTCCCACCCAGATTTCTTATTTCCTGTGTTTTTAATTTTAGTCATCCTGACAGGTGTGAGGTGTATCTCAATGAGATTTTAATTTCTGTTTCTCTAATGGTCAGTGATGTTTTCATGTGATGATGTTTTCAGGCATCTTTTCATGTGGCCATCTGTAAGTCTTTGGGAAAATGTCTGTTTAGGTCCTCTGCCCATTTTTTTTCTTAAGATTTTATTTATTTGACAGAGAGAAACAGCAAGAGAGGAAACACAAGCAGAGGGACTGAGAGAGGGAGAAGCAGGCGTCCCGCCGAGCAGGAATCCCGATATAGGACTCCATCCTGGGTCTCCAGGATCATGACCTGAGCCAAAAGCAGTCGCTTAACCAAACTGAGCCACCCAGGCGCCCCCCTCTGCCCATTTTTAATTGGATTATTTGGTTTTTTTAGTGTTGAGCTCTTCACAAGTGTTTTTTTTGTTTTGTTTTATTTTTTTTTAAAGATTTTATTTATTTATTTGACAGAGAGAAACAGCCAGAGAGGGAACACAAGCAGGGGGAGTGAGAGAGGGAGAAGCAGGCTTCCCGCCGAGCAGGGAGCCCGATGCGGGGCTCGATCCCAGGACTCCGGGATCATGACCTGAGCTGAAGGCAGTCGCTTAACCAACTGAGCCACCCAGGCGCCCCATTTGTTTTATTTTTTAAGATATTATTTATTTACTTGACAGAAACACAGCTAGAGAGAGGACACAGGCAGGGGAGTGAGAGAGGGAGAAGCAGCTTCCCACGGAGCAGGAAGCCCGACTCAGGGCTGGATCCCAGGAGTACAGGATAATGATCTGCACCGAAGGCAGATGCCCAACAGATGCCACTCAGGTGCCCTAAGTGTTTTTTGTTTTTAATTAAGTAGGCTCCCTGACCAACAAGGGGCTTGAACTGGTGACCCTGAGATCATGAGTCACGTGCTCTATTGCCTGAGCCAGCAAGGCATGCGGCTGTGTAAGTTCTTCATATATTTTGACGATTAACTCCTTCTTGGATATATGTTTTGCAGATCTCTCCTCCCATTCAGTAGGTTCCTTTTCCTTTTGTTGATGATTTCCTTTGCTGTGCAAAAGTTTATTTTGGTGTAGTGCTAATAGTTTATTTTTGATTTTGTTTCCCTTATCTGAAGAGACATTAGCCATATATATCTTGCTCAACCTGATGGCAAAGAGATTACTGCCTATATTTTAGAAGTTTTACGGTTCCAGGTCTCATATTTATGTCATTAATCCATTTTCGTCTATTTTTGTGTAAGTAAAGTGTAAGTGATCCAGTTTTATTCTTTTGCATGTAGCTGTCCAGTTTTCCTAATGCCATTTATTGAACACACTTTTTCCCCATTGTATATTCTTGCCTCCTTTGTCATAGACTAATTGACCATTAAGTGCGGGATCATTGCTGGGTTTTCTCTTCTGTTCCTTTTATCTATATGTCTGTAACCATATTAATCTTTACTATTTCCTTCATTTTACTAACTGTGGGCTTTGTTTGGTTTTGGATAGTAAGTTTTTTGATGGCAGAGTTTAATTTTTTTTTAAGATTTTACTTACTTAGGGGTGCGTGGGTGGCTCATATGGTTGAGCCACTGGCTTCAGGTCGGGTCATGATCCTGGAGTCCTGGGATCAAGTCCTGCATCGGGCTCCCAGCTCTGATTCTCCCTCTGACCTTCTCCCCTCTTGTGCTCTCTCTCACTCACTCTCTCTCTCTCTCAATAAATAAATAAAATATTTTTAAAAAATATTTTATTTACTTATTTGAAATACAGCATGCTAGAGAGAGACAGAGAGACAGCACCTGAGTCGTGAGTATATGCGTGAGCCAGAGTGCATAGGCATGAGCAGGGGAGGAGCAGAAGGAGGAAAAAACAGACTCCCGCAAGCAGGGAGCCTGAAGCAGGGCTCAGGTATGACCAGAGAAGAGGTCAGAGGATTAACGATTAACAAGTTGAGCCACCCAGACACCCCGAAGGATTTAATTATTATTATTCTCTGTATTCCCTTGCTTACTACATATCCCAAGGCCTTACACAGTGTTAAAATTTGTAGTAATCAGTAACTTATTTATTAGGAGAAATTATTATTTCTCGGGACACACAGGTAAACCGTCCTTTATTATATATTATATAGCACTTACTCAGAGGGACCAGAGGCTTGGTTGATCTGTAATTCATGTAACTATTGACTTAATAACAGAAATGATCATTGTTTATTTTATTTTATTTTTAAGATTTTATTTATTTATTTGAAAGAGAGAGAGAGATCACAAGTAGGCAGAGAGGCAGGCAGAGAGAGAGGAGGAAGCAGGCTCCCTGCTGAGCAGAGAGCCGGATGCAGGCCTCTATCCTAGGACCCTGAGATCAGGACCTGAGCTGAAGGCAGAGGCTTTAACCCACTGAGCCACCCAGTTGCCCGTAATCACTGTTTAAAAGAGACAATGTTGGGTCCCTGTGTGGTTCAGTTGGTTAAGCTTATGCCTTCGGTTCAGGTCTGAGCCTTGCATTGGGCTCCCTGTTCAGAGGGGAGTCTGCTTCTCCCTTTCCCCCTGCTTCCTTGTGCCCTTTCTCTCTCTCTCTTTCTCTGACAAATAAATAAATAAAATCTTAAAAAGAGAGAGAGATAGCAGACCCCAAATGGAATCACTTGTGCTGAGCCCACACTACCAAACTGAAACTTAATACTTAACCTAATTGCAGTTTCATTCTCCCCCAGGAGTGTAATCTTAACCACTCAGTCTGAAATTTCCTGATCAACACCAGCAAGGTAATCCAGCTAATAGATGCTTTTCTGCTCCATAAGAAGGTGACCTTGCCAGAAATTATCCTTCCCCACCTCCCCATTTATGTCTTCCTTATCTCACCTCTTCTCTGCCTTTGAGTAAAGTAACTCTTTCTTCCAGTAACTCTTCAGAGTTCCTTTCTATTTGCTAGGTAGGATGCTGCCCGATTCATGAAGCACTGAATGAAGTCATTTAGATCTTCAAATTTACTCAGCTGAATTTTGTTTTTTTAACAACACTAACATGTTATATTACTCATTGTTCTTGTAGAATAAAAATATCTATAAAATGTTAATGAAACCTACTTATTCTCATTTTACCAGAAATCTGTTTTGCCACATGATCTTTGTCATGACCTACTTATTAACCAGCACTGTATAGGATGCAAAAGAAGTACTTAAAAAAAGCCATTTATGAGCACCTGTGTGGCTCAGGTCATGATCTTAGGGTCCTGAGATGAGGCCCGCATCGGGCTCTCTGCTCATCAGGGAGCCTGCTTCCTCCTCTCTCTCTGTCTGCCTCTGCCTACTTGTGATCTCTCTTTCTGTCAAATAAATAAATAAAATCTTAAAAAAAAAAAGCCATTTATGTTTTCAAGTAGTTCATTCCTTAGCTAGGTGGGAGAGAAGTAGAGGATACAGGAGGAATTAACGATCATAAGTTAGAATTTGGTGAGGGTGGGAAGACAAGGAGCACCTCGGTGGCTCATTCCTTTTTTTTTTTTTTTAAGATTTTATTTATTTATTTGACAGAGAGAAACATAGTGAGAGAAGGAACACAAGCAAAGGGAGTGAGAGAGGGAGAAGCAGGCTTCCAGCCAAGCAGGAAGCCCGATGTGAGGCTCGATCTCTGGTCTCTGGGATCATGACCTGAGCCAAAAGCAGTCGCTTAACCAACTGAGCCACCCAGGTGCCCCGAGGTGGCTCACTCTTTAAATGTCTGCATTTGGCTCTGGTCGTGATCCCAAGGTCCTGTTATAGAGTGGCACCCGCCCACCCCACATCTGGCTCTCTGCTCAGTGAGAAGCTTGCTTCTCCCTCTTTCCCTCCCCCTGCTTGTGTTCCCTCTCCTTTCCCTCTCTCTGTCAAATAAATAAATAAAATCTTTAAAAAAAAAAGGATTGTGAAAAAATAGCATAATACAAGGTAGAATACTAAGTACCATGTTTATGACAAATACTTATGACTCTGGTTTTAAGGCTTTGTAAACCTATGTGGACGAGATGGAAAGTTGGAGTGCCCTTGATCTCTTCTGCTTACTCTAAACACCTTACATTTGTTTTGTTTTGTTTCTAAGATTTTATTTGTTTATTTGCCAGAGGAGGAGAGAGACAGCGAGAGAGGGAATACAACCAGGGACATTGGGAGAGGGAGAAGTTCCCCCTGAGGAGGGAGCCTGATGTGGGACTGGATCCCAGGAACCTGGGATCATGACCTGAGCCGAAGGCAGACACTTAACGGCTGAGACACTGAGGCACCCCAAAACCACCTTACAATTCTAAAGTAGAATGCTTCTATTGGGTGGTTATGTATAATAGAAAGAAAGTTATGAGCCAGACCCCAGTAGTGGAGGTGGAGTGGAAGAAGAGGTAAGGAACAGAGAAGCAGTAACTCCTTACCTTGAGCTAAAGAAAAAACAATAAAACCGAATTTTCATTTTTTTTAAGATTTCTATTTATTTGACAGAGAGAAACACAGCTAGAGAGGGAACATAAGCAGGGGGAGTGAGAGAGGGAGAAGCAGGCTTCCCGCCGAGCGGGGAGCCCCATGTGGGGCTTGATCCCAGGACTCCGGGATCATGACCTGAGCCGAAGGCAGTCGCTTAACCAACTGAGCCACCCAGGCGCCCCCCCCCCCCGAATTTTCATTTTTAATTCAAGAATTAATACTCTTTGAAGAGGCTTTATGTGGCTTATTATTACCAGGGACATGTATCACCTGTAACCTTCCCTCCTCCTAAGTCCAAGCTACCTGCTAAGAAGAAAGGAAAAGCAGCAACAGCTGTGAAATGCCGAATGTACTTTTCCGCCCTAAGTTATTAGCTGAATGTTATACTTGTTATCTGTCATCCTACATGCCTTTATTTTTTTTAATATTTTATTCATTTAACACAGAGATGACAAGTAGGCAGAGAGAGTGGAGGAAACAGGCTCCCTGCTGAGCAGAGAGCCAGATGTGGGCCTCGATCCCAGGACCCTGAGATCATGACCCGAGACAGAGGCAGAGGCTTCAACCTACTGAGCCACCCAGGCGCCTGTACATGCCTTCATTTTACTTATCTACTTTATTCCATTCAGCAAGTCAAATGGGACTTACTAGTCAATTGGGACTATACTAGTCAATTGTCATTGCCTCTCTTCCTCTGTATCCTCCCACAGCCAAGGATGTCCTAGTGGAGAGTGAGGAGGTGGTCTCTGACGAATCCAGAGAAGGCACTTAATTTAACTTCACAGAGCTCTCTGATTTACCCAACAGTACTTTTATAATTCTTTACAGCCATTTGGAAGCCTTTCCAAGTGTTTGTGATATATCTTCTTCAGTTTTATACTATCTGAAAAATGACATGATAAAGACATTACACATCATTTTCAAGACCCTTCCTCCTTTACCGCCTTCTGTCTCCCACACTGAGTCTGTCCCCCAAGGTGATCCTGCAAATTACTGCCATGGTAATCATGTGAATGCATTCCCTTTTTTTGTGTGACTCCCACACTAAAATCCTATAATAGCTCTATTGCAGTCCTACATTTTCATTGTTTCATTAACAGCTCTTCCATGACTGGCCCCGCCTTACCTATCAATGTTATCCCATCCAAGACCCTGAACTTAGGCACCGCCTGCTCTCGTAAGACTGCAACGGCCCACATTGCCATTCACTTTACCCACAGTCCACTCTTCTGTAAAACCCAACTCAAGTCCCAATTAATGCTCTTAAAGAATATAAATGTTTCCACTGTTTATTCACTTGCCCAATACTCCATGTGTTTTTTAACTTTAAGTGTTTTCTATAGTTACAAAACTAGATATAACATAGTTCCAGTCCTCAAGCCTTATACCCCTTCTCAGACTCATTTCATAGTTAATATTTACCCTATAACAAGATAGTACTGTTTTTTTTTCCTGTAATCCTTTTGTTTATGAATCCCATTTAGCACTTGGTATACAAACACTTGTGTGTGAGTCATAAATTGTAATAGGTTGATGATTTGACTCACTATTTGACAGGGCTTTTTGTTATACCCATTTCTGTTTTCATTCCAAATGCCTTTAGTAGTGGGTAAAATCATACTAGAGAAGCTTTCTGTATGAAATTAAGCTGTTTTCTTTTTTCTAATAATACGTGATTTTTGTAAAAATTTGAAAAGTGAAAGTTTCAATTTAATCCATCTTCCAAAAGCTTCCATTCTTAACTACTTGGTGTACATCATTACAGCTCTTTAAAAAATATACATATGGGGGTGCCTGAGTGGCTCAGTCATTAAGCCTCTGCCTTTGGCTCAGGTCATCATCCCCAGGATCCTGGGATCCGACCCCACATCAGGCTCCCTGTTTGGAGGGAAGCCCTCCCCCTCTCCCACTCTCCTGGCTTGTGTTTGCTCACTCACTGTGTCTCTCTCTGTCAAATAAATAAAATCTTTAAAAAATGTATATATGTGTATATACATACACATGTATGGATTTATTTTTACGTAAATATTATAATCTGTAGTCAGGGGCTTTTTATTTCATCTCTTTTTAAAAAAAGATTGTATTTGAGAGAGCACGCAAACAAGGGGCAGGGTGGAGTGGAGGGGCAGCCAGAGAAGCAGACTCCTCCCTGAGCAGGGAGCCCACCACTGGGCTCAAGGGGCTCTACCTGAGGACCGCAAGATCATGACCTTAGCCTAAGGCAGAAGACTAATCTATTGAGCCACCCAGATGCTCCTCTTCTCTTTTTCTTAAAAATTTTTTAAATAAGGGGCACCTGGGTGGCTCGGTTGGTTAAGCAACTGCCTTTGGCTCAGGTCATGATCCTGGAGATGCGGGTTCGAGCCCTGCATCCAGCTGCCTGCTCGGCGGGAGGCCTGCTTTCCCTCTCTCACTCCCCTTGCTTGTGTTCCCTCTCTGGCTGTGTTTCTCTCTGTCAGATAAACAAATAAAATCTTAAAAAAAAATTTTTAAATCATAAAAATATGTTTATCCACAAAGCTTGAGAAAGTTAGAGATTAAAGAAATTTTGAATCCTAACATACACTTAGTGGTTTTAAAGTTGAGTAGTATTTGATTTTGAGTATTACTGGCCACCTTCAGGTTAAAATAGAAACTATAATCATTCTTCATCTTTGAGCATTGACCCCTTTGCCTTCTCCTCTCTTTAACAGCAAAGTTTGGAGTAATCTTTCATCCATCGGAATAGAGATTGCTGGCCATTCCCAGCAAGTGGTTACCCCGACATGACCATCCTGCAACAGATACTGTACCAATAGCCCCCAGACAAAAAGTCTGTGTGCAGTAAGTTAGTATTGGCTCATGGCCGAGTTTGGGGAAGTTTCAGGTTTGGGTCTTTTTTATGGAATTAAAAGGTTTCTAAGAACTCTAGATATGGAGAAACCTCTCTAAGAGACACAATATGTTAAGGTTTTAAAGCAACTTCTGTTTGTTTGTTTGTTTTAAGATTTTATTTATTTGCTAGACAGAGACACAGTGAGAGAGGAAACACAAGCAGAGGCAGTGGGAGAGGGAGAGGAGGCTTTCTGCCAAGCGTGGAGCCCAATGAGGACTCAATCTCAGGACCCCGGGATCATTACTTGAGGCTGAAGTCAGATGCTTAACGACTGAACCACCTGGGTGCCCCTTAAAGCTTTTAAAGGCTAACAGGGCGACTGTAAATGAGAAACAGCTCCTTAAGGTGATCAGGGCCTGTGTAATGGAAGACCAACTTCAGGATTTGTTAGAGGTTGGTATTGAACACAACCCATGGTTCCCTGACGGAGGAACTTTAGATTTAGAAGTATGGAAGAGAATTGAAAAGAGTGTGAAACGTTGCCATAAACAAGGTAAAAAGGTGTCCCTTCCTTCCCTTTCTATGTGGGGTCTAGTCAGGTGTACTCTGGCCCCTTTACATACTGAGGACACCTCAAACATCCTTAAAGAAGGTGAACCTATGACTCCTTTGGCTCCCCAGATTAGCTCTTTAACTTCTCAAGTTAGAGCCAAAAAAAGGAAGAGCTCCCTTGTCTTCTCCTTAACTAGGAAATTCCACCACTTCCCCTCGTTGCCCGCCCTCATTTAGTAAATCCTTATGGGGGGCTATATCTGGGAAGCGACACTTACAGGGGACCATTTTCTAGGGAAGTGGGTTCTAAAGACTACCTGTGCTGGAATGTTGCTTAGACCACGATGGATTTCGGTCTTTACTGTTTTCTGTCGATATCCTTTACTAACTACTTAAGCTACAAAATTGGATAATTTCTCTCTGTAAAACTTCTAGTGTTTTCCATGGGTTAAAAATGGTGGTTTTTCAAGACAAGGTAGAATAAGGCATGACCTTCTCTGGCATGATCTTCAAAGCAAAGTAAAATAAGGCATGACCTTCATAGAGTGCCCTTCAAGATTCCGTATTTCAGTCCACACAATGGCACCCATCTTAATCTAGAATGTGATGGGGCAAAGGGGGTGGAGTGATAAGGGATGGAGGGCAGGCCTCCCTCCAACAGGGGCCAATATCAATGGCAGTGGTCATAGTGATTTTGTTTGGGGGATGCCTCAGGTGGCTTTGACACCAGTAACGTCTGACATGTCCCACATGGAATGCCACGTGGGAGTCAGGGGAATTTTCTAGGTAATGGACCTTCCCTTTTCTTCAGTTCCCAAGGACTCTCCCTTGCAGTACCTTTTAACCCACTGGAAACAATTTGGATTGCAAAATTTAGGAAAGGATTGATCTCCTTTAACACTGCATGGCCTCAGTGGAATCTATCAGTTAGTCTCTTCAGTAGGAAAAGGACCTACAGTACTCGTTGCTTGTACCTAGGCCTTCATTGCTCTACACCAAGACCCCAACTTAAGGATCTTGCAGAATGTGCTTGCCTGAACATGTTTGGCTAGTAAACTCCCTCCTGACATATTGGATGATAATTATCTAAATAGGCTTCCTCCGGGTAAACCTAGGTTGCTGGAGGAATCACATGCCATCCCAGAGGAAGGGGACTCTTGACTCTCTTTGTCTCTCTTTTTCACTCTTCTTAATAGATGTCGGGGCTTCTCCCTCACTCAGATTTCCCAGGTTAATGGCTGTAATTGAAGCCAACTGTGGTGAAGTCTACCTTGGGATGGGGACTTTGAGCAATATTCCCAGCACCTGCTGGAACTCCCTTTGTTTCAGGGAAATTTCCTGTCTTCTGTGGCCCGACATGGACTGCCTATTCCCCCTTGTTGGTGAGAAAACAGGGATTTGCTCCTCTGTTGGAGCTGAGGAGCTCCAGAACTGGGAACCCTTTCTCTGTCTTCTTTGCCTGTTCTGTCTCCCCATCCCCCTTTTCCTGTTTCTGTACACCTTGGGTGCAGCCTTCCTGTCTTCTAGATCGTCTTTGGTCTGTTGCCAAGGCTCCTTCTTCCTTTACTGCCAAGGAGCAAAGAAGAGCACCCCCTGGACCTAACACCACCCACTCTAGATTTCCCCACCAGTATCTCACCTAAAAATTGACAGTGGGGAGGATCCAGGTAGAACATAATTCAGTATTTGAACTAAGTTAAGTCTGTCAGTTTCATTGAGACAGACATGTCTCTGAGTGTCGACCCCTTGCCTTCTCTCTTTCACAGCAAAGTTTGTAGTAATCTTTCATCCCTCGGTACAGAGATTGCTGGCCATTCCCAGCACTGTGACTCTCCAGACCGAAACCCACCCTCCGGAACACATTCACTCCAAGACTTTTCTCTGGGAAAGTTTAAAACCTAAGGTTCAAAAGAGGATTCTAATCACTTTATAAAATATGGAATGGGAACCATTCAAAAAGAGTAGAAGTATTTAAATATTGATGAAGGATAGCTAGAGGGCAGGCTGGCAGGTGGGGATAATGGACCTCTGCCCTGAGAGGAAACCACTGTTAAAAGAATTTTACAATGCCCTGAAAGGAACCCTGGAAGGTGGGTGATAAAAACCTGATTGGATGACAGAGCAGGGAGGGTAAATCCGATTAAAACAGGCGGATAACAAGCCCATAAAAACTTTCAGACTTGGAAACTCCCGGTGGTGACCCTTTTGGTTCCCCTCCCTCCTTAGGAGTTTTGCACTTTATCGTTCAATAAATTTTATTCTCGTTAAGTAAACCTTGCTTTGCTGCCCACCAAAAAATAAAAATTAAAAAAATAACAATAGACAACTTTTATTGAAGTTACTATGTGTCAGGCACTTTTCTAAGTGTTTCACACAAATTACTTTATCTGGTGATTTTGTTATCCCTGTTTTAAAGATGAAGAAACTGGGGCACCTGGGTGGCTCAGTTGGTTAAGCGACTGCCTTCCGCTCAGGTCATGATCCTGGAGGCCAAGGAGGATGGAGTCCTACATCGGGCTCCCTGCTCAGCAGGAAGCCTGCTTCTCCTTCTCTCACTCCCCCTGCTTGTGTTCCCTCTCTGGCTTTGTTTCTCTCTGTTAAATAAATAAAATATTTTAAAAATAATAAAAAATAAATAAAAATAAAAGTTGAAGAAACTAAACCACAGAGAGGTTGGGTAATTTGCCTAAGATAGCACAGTTTTTTTTGATGGAACTAAGATTCTGATGCTAGGAAGTATGTCTAGAGTGTGCATATAATCATTGCACAGCTCTTAATAGTTTGTCAAAATGGAAAGTCCTATCCATTTATTCAACAAATGTTTATGAAGTACGTGCTATGTAAAAAGTATTGTGCTGAGTACTATGCCAGGTCAAAAGAACATAGAAGTAAAATAGTTGTGGTCCCCTAACCCTTGGAATAGTTAAGTATTAAACGAATAATTATTTATAGTAAATTGTATTAAGTACTAAACATAAGTCTGTAGTGCTGTGGAACCTATATAATATAGGGCCGTAGCCCGTTCAAGGAGATATTGTGAAAATAAATGACTTAATTTTTAAAAATTTCAGGAAAAAATTATCCTATTATTTCCTTAATTTCTTTTTCCCCCTTCCTACTTCTCCATCTTTTCCTTTGTCTTCTTTGCTCCTCTTCTAATTTTCATCCCATCGATGACCTAAATCTGGTTTCTTGTAGGCTAAGCCTTCTTAACACACTTGCCATCTGTTCTCTTTCTGGCTCTGAGGCACAAGATTTTATCCTCTGGTTATTTTTCATTAGGCTAGGCGTTATGTGACTTATGGAGTGTTTCCTAGTTGACCAGCCTCATATTTTACCAGTAGTACTTATTTAACTATTACAGTAGAAATTGACCTTTGAGCACAGATCTAAATGTTATAAAGTTACTATGTGAACTGGTTCAGATCCTTTCAAATATAAAATTATATTTTAGTGGCGCCTGGGTGGCTCAGTCGGGCATCTGCCTTTAGCTCAGGTCATGATCTCAGAGCCCCGAGATCGAGCCCCGCATCGGCTTCCTGCTACGGGGGAAGCCTGCTTCTCCCTCTCTCACTCCCCCTATTTGTTTTACCTCTCTAGCTATGTTTCTCTCTCTCAAATAAAGAAAACATTTTTTAAAAGCTTTTTTTTTTTTTTAAAGATTTTATTTTTTTGACAGAGAGAAACACAGCCAGAGAGGGAACACAGGCAGGGGGGGTGAGAGAGGGAGAAGCAGGCTTCCCGCTGAGCAGGGAGCCCGATGTGGGACTCGATCCCGGGTCTCCGGGTTCATGACCTGAGCCGAAGGCAGTCGAGCAACCAACTGAGCCACCCAAGTGCCCCAAATAAATAAAATATTTTAAAAAATTGTATTTTATGTAGGAATTATATTTCACATGACTGACCATTATAAAGTTTACCCAGGTATTTAAAATTGTTTTACTTTATTTTTGAAGATTTTATTTATTTATTTAGAGCACAAGCAGAAGGAGCAGCAGGAGCAGCCAGAGGAGGGAGAAGCAGGATCCTTGCTGAGAAGGGAGCCCGATGCGGTACCGATTCTGGTGCTCTGGGATCATGGCCTAAGAGGTAGGCAGACGCTTAATGACTTAGCCACCCAGGTGCCCTTACCCAGGTATTTTTATTTTTCTTTCTTTCTTTATTTTTTTTTTAAAGATTTTATTTATTTGACAGAGAGAGACACAGCCAGAGAGGGAACACAAAGCAGGGGGATTGAGAGAGGGAGAAGCAGGCTTTCTGCTGAGCAGGGAGCCCGATGTGGGACTCGATCCCGGGTCTCCGGGATCATGACCTGAGCCGAAGGCAGTCGCTTAACCAACTGAGCCACCCAGGCACCCCCCAGGTATTTTTAAACACAATTTTCTTTTTTTTTTTTTTAAGATTATTTGTTTATTTATTTGACAGAGAGAGAGAAATCACAAGTAGGCAGAGAGGGAAGCAGAGAGAGAGAGGAGGAGGAAGCAGGCTCCCTGCCAAGCAGAGAGCCTGACTGACGCAGGCCTCTCGATCCCAGGACTCTGAGAGCATGACCTGAGCCACACACAGAGGCTTTAACCCACTGAGCCACCCAGGTGCCCTCAACTCAATTTTCAGAAACCTGTCTTAAGGTCTCTGGAGCATTTCCAATAGAATTATTCTTCTCTTACCCAATTCTTATCTATCTTATTTTACAACGCCACCCCCAGGATACTGCCTTTTTGTCATTTCAATTTATATTCAGATACCTAAAATTCAGAACATAATCACCTGCTCACATCATTGTCCTAAGAACCCTGAGTACTGTTCCCTTCTAAAGAGTGGTGATAATAGAATAGTAGGAGTTAAAAAATGATAAATTTGGGGAGTGAGAAGAAAGAAATGCCAAACTGGGTATAACAATATCAGAAGAAAGGTAGCATGCACTTGAATTGGCAGATTTGAGCAATGGAAGACAGATCATTAAAATCCCTTCCCTTTTAAAAATTTGTTTTAATTCCTGTGTAGTTAACATACAGTATTACATTAGTTTCAGATGTGCAAATAGTGATTAAACAGTTCCTTATATTAGTGCTCATCAAGATAAGTATACCCTTAATCTTCATTACCCATATCACCCATCCCCCCTCACCCACCTCCCCTCTGGTAACCATTCCTTTCTTCTCTCTCGTTCATGTATTTTGTGGTTTTCTTTCATTTTTTCCCCCTTTGTTTGCTGTTTTGTTTCTTAAATCCCATATATGCATGAAATTATATGGTATTTGTCTTTCTAAAATACCTAGGAATAAACTTAACCAAAGAGGTGAAAAACCTGTACTCTGAACAAAAAAGAGAATTACAGACTGATATCCCTAATGAACAGGGATGCAAAAATTCTCACCAAAATACTAGCCAATAGGATCCAACAGTATATTTAAAGGATTATTCACCTGACCAAGTGGGATTTACTCCTGGGCTGCAAGGTTGGCTCAACATCTGCAAATCAATCAATGTGATACAGCACATTAATAAAAGAAAGAACAAGAATCATATGATCCTCTCAATAGATGCAGAAAAAGCATTTGAGAGGTGACTGGGTGGCTTAGTCAGTTAAGTGTCTGCCTTCAGCTCAGGTCAAGATCCCAGGGTCCTTGGATTGAGCCCCACATTGGGCTCCTTGCTCGGCGGGAAGCCTGCTTCTCCCTCTCTCGCTCCCCCTGCTTGTGTTCCCTCTCTGGCTGTGTTTCTCTCTGTCAAATAAATAAAATCTTTAAAAAAAAAAAAAGGAAAAAGAAAAAGCATTTGACAAAGTACAGCATCCTTTCTTGATTAAAACTCTTCACAGTGTAAGGAATGGAGGGTACATCATAAAAGCCATGTATGAAAACCCACAGCGAATATCATTCTCAATGGAGAGAACTCTCACTCTTTGCAGATGATATGATACTTTATGTGGAAAACCCAAAATACTCCACTCCAAAACTGTTAGAACTCATACAGGAATTCAGTAAAGTGTCAGGATATAAAATCAATGCACAGAAATCAGTTGCATTTCTATACACTAATAGCAAGAGAGAAGAAAGAGAAATGAAGGAGTTGATCCCACTTACATTTGCACCCAAATCCATAAAATACCTAGGAATAAATATAACCAAAGAGGCAAAGAATATGTACTCAGAAAACTATAGAAATTGAGGAAGACACAAATAAATGGAAAAATGTTCCATGCTTATGGATTGGAAGAACAAATAATGTGATAATGTCTATGCTACCTAGAGTAATCTACACATTTAAAGCAGTCCCTATCAAAATACCATCAACTTTTTTCAAAGAAATGGAACAATAATCCTAAAATTTATATGGAACTAGAAAAAAACCCCAAATAGGCAGAGGAATGTTAAAAACATTGTATTTTACAGCTGAAATGGCCGTGTGTAGAATATACCTCAATAAAGTTGTTTTTTGAAACTGAAAGGAAAGGGGACCCTGGGTGGCTTAGGTGGTTAAGCCTCTGCCTTCAGCTCAGGTCATGATCCTGGGGTCCTGGGACTGAACTGCATGTCAGGCTCTCTTAGAAGGGAGCCTCTTCTCCCTCTGCTACTCCCCCAGCTTGTGCCTTCTTTCTCTGTCAAATGAAGTCTCTTAAAAAAAAATGAAACTGAAAGGAAAAAAGGTTTAAAAACTTGGTCCCTTAGTCACATAGCTACATTTCCGGAACCTAATAACCACAAATCCGTACAACTTTGAACAGCATAGGCCTAGTACATAAAACTTTTCCATGCTGTTAAAATATACTTTGTCTCAAAAAAAAAATACTTTGTCTGTTTCAATATACTTACAACAAATATGTATAATAGCCAAAATAGAACACATGTAAAAATTGAGTATACTTAACATACCAGGGACCCTTAAAAGAAATATATAATGAGATGGGAGAAAACAGGCTTCCAGTTATGAAATGAATAAGTCACAGGGATAGAAGGTACAACGTAGGGAAGGTAGTCAATGGAATTGTAATAGCCTTGCATGATGACAGCTGGTAGCTAGATTTGTGAACATAACATAAGGTATAGAGATGTTGAATCACTATGTTGTGTACTTGAAACTAATGTAACATCGTGTGTCACAAAACTAAAGAAATGTTTAAAAAATGAAATATGCAATGATATTTTTAAAGTTTGAATCAAATAGCAAGGCAAAAGAGAATATTTTTTAAGTTCAAGTCAATAGCAAGTCAAAAAATATTTTTAAAGTTCAAGTCAATTAAAAGAACAGTGATGGGGGATGCCTGGGTGGTTCAGTTGGTTAAGCAACTGCCTTTGGCTCAGGTCATGATCCCAGAGAGCCTGGATCGAGTCCCACATTGGGCTCCCTGCTCCGCAGGAAGCCTGCTTCTCCCTCTCTCACTCCCCCTGCTTGTGTTCCCTCTCTGGCTGTGTTTCTCTCTGTCAAATAAATAAACAAAATGTTTAAAAAAAAAAAAAAAAGAACAGTGATGGGGTGCCTGGGTGGCTTAGTGGGTTAAGCCTCTGCCTTCTGCTCAGGGTTCTGGGATCGAGGCCCACATCGGGCTCTGCTCAGCAGGAAGCCTCTTCCCCCCTCTCTGCCTGCCTCTTTGCCTATCTGTGATCTCTCTCTCTGTCCAATAAATAAATAAAATCTTTTAAAAAATAAAAATAAAAAAAGAACAGTGAATTTATTTTCACTTGTGAAGTAGATTTTTTTTAAAAGATAGTTCTAATTTTTTTTTTAAAGATTTTATTTATTTGACAGAGAGAATCACAGCCACAAAGGGAACACAAGCAGGGGGAGTGAGAGAGGGAGAAGCAGGCTTCCTGCGGAGTAGGGAGCCCGATGTGGGACTCGATCCCGGCTCTCTGGGATCATGACCTGAGCCGAAGGCAGTCGCTCAACCAACTGAGCCACCCAGGTGCCCCAAAAGATAGTTCTAATATTAAGAGAAGAAATGGATGCTGCTGATAGGCATGTAAACTGGTGTGACCTTTCTGAAAGTTGGTTGGACAATTTAGAAATAAGTACTAAAGATCTTAAAAATAGGCTTTCCCTTTGACTTAGCAATTCTAATTTTAGTAGTTCATTTTAGAAAAATAATTATCATATAAGCAAGGTTTTATCTATGAGAGTTGTTTTTTTTTAAGATTTTATTTATTTGACAGAGAGAGAGAGATCACAAGTAGGCAGAGAGGCAGGCAGAGAGAGAGGAGGAAGCAGGCTCCCCGCCGAGAGCCCAATGTTGGCCTTGATCTTAGGACCCTGAGATTGTGACCTGAGCCGAAAGCAGAGGCTTTGACCCACTGAGCCACCCAGGCGCCCCGAAAAATAATGACTTTTTAAAAATAAGAGATGATAAATCATCTAGAGTAATCAAACCTTTAGAAACAGAAAGTAGAATGGTGGTTGCCAAGGATTAGGGGGAGAAGGAAATGAGGAATTGTTTAATGGGTAATGAGTTTCAGTTTTGCAAGATGTAAAGTTCTGGAGATTGGTTGTACAACAGTGTGAATATACTGTTAAAAACAAAACAGGTCTCAAATGGAGCCACATATGCTAAGCCCCATGTCACCAAACTTGAGACTTAATTACAGTTTTGGCTTTCCCTGAAATGCAATCTTAAACCAGTCAGGAGTCCCCTAATTAGCACTAGTTGGGTAGACCCCTGGTAGACCCCTGCCATCCCCAGTAGGAAAGTGACCTTACAATAACCACCCAGCTTTTTTGGTCTAGTGTAATTTCCTTGTTCCTGCTTTTTCCTGCTTGTCAAAGTCTTTTATTTTGTACAGCTTCTTAGAGCTCCTTCCTGTGTTTTAGATGGGATGTAGCCCAGTTAAGTATCTGACTCTTGATCTCAGCTCAGGTCTTGATCTCAGAGTCATGAATTCAAGCCCCAGATTGGGCTCCATGCTGAGCATGGAAGCTACTTTAAAAAAAAAAAAAAAAAGTTTGGAGGTAGCCTGATTTGTGACTTGTTAAAAAAAGCCAGTAAGATCTTCAAAATTTACCCAGTTGTGTGTTGTTTTTAGTAATATTTAATACTTCTGAACTGTATACGTCAAAATGGTTAAGATAGTAAATTTTACGTTATGTGTATTTTACTACAATTAGAAATTTTAATATTAAAATGTAAGATAAGTGATCTTATTTATCGTATATATTTTTATGCGTATACAAACCAAAAGGGTAGCAGTAATTGTGTGTGATACGATTATTAGTACATCTCATTTTCTTCTTTTTATTTTTCTGTTCAAGCCTACCATCAACATATATTGCTTTCATAATCAGAAAAATGTTAGTATATCTCCCCACTCCTCTGTGGTGACTGAGATTCCTTTAACATGGAACAAGTCCTTACATTCCACATTTAAAAGTAAATTAAGCCAGGGCACCTGGGTAGCTAAGTTAGTTAATCATCTGCCTTTGGCTCAGGTCATGACCTCAGGGTCCTGGGATGGAGCCCTACTTCAGGGTCCCTGGTCAGTGGAGTCTCTGCCAGTCCCTCTGCCCCTCCTCCCCACCTTTCTTAAATAAATAAAATCTTTTTAAAAAATAAAGTACATTAGGCGGCGCCTGGGTGGCTCAGTTGGTTAAGCGACTGCCTTCGGCCTCAGGTCATGGATCGAGCCCCACATCAGGCTCCCTGCTCAGCGGGAAGCCTGCTTCTCCCTCTCTCACTCCCCCTGCTTGTGTTCCCTCTCTGGCTGTGTTTCTCTCTGTCAAATAAATAAAATCTTTAAAAAAAAATAAAATAAAGTACATTAAACCTGGTGAAAAAAATGTCAAATGGTCTAAATTCACTTTAAGATGTAATGAGGATATCAAGGAGAAAAGCAGGAGGTAACAGGTTGCCTGAAAGGGGCAGGAGGAAATGTTTAAAAAATTGACAGAAATCAAAGATACAGAAAAGAGAGAGCAAGATCACCAAACACACGTCAAACACTTCAAAAAAATTTTTTTTAAAGATTTTTATTTATTTGACAGAGAGAAACACAGCGAGAGAGGGAACACAAGCAGCAGGAGTGAGAGAGGGAGAAGCAGGTTTCCCGCCGAGCAGGAAGCCCGATGTGGGGCTCGATCCCGGGTTTCCAGGATCATGACCTGAGCCGAAGGCAGTTGCCTAACCAACTGAACCACCCAGGCGCCCCAAACACTTCAAAATTTTGCCCAGCACTATCTCTGGTTAGATCATCCAAAAAAGGAAAGACCTAAGATTTGTTGTGAAATAGCTTGAGCAAGAAGCAATTTTAGTCACAGAAAAGGCCTCCGTCACTTAAACCTGGGAAAATATTATGTTGATTTTCTTATTTTCACTGGGAAATTTATGTTTTGGTTTTCTTTTTTTTAAAGATTTTATTTATTTGACAGAGAGAAACACAGCTACAGAGAGAACACAAGCAGGGGGAGTGAGAGAGGGAGAAGCAGGTTTCCCAGGGAGCAGGGAGCACCAATGTGGGGCTGGATCCTGGGACTCCCGGATCATGACCTGAGCTGAAGGCAGACACTTAACTGAGCTATCCAGGTGCCCCAAATTTATGTGTTCTAGTTCATTTCTATACTTCCTATTCATCTCCCTCATTTTTATTTTATTTCATTTC
Source organism: Spilogale gracilis (assembly GCA_004023965.1). NCBI lineage: Eukaryota > Metazoa > Chordata > Mammalia > Carnivora > Mephitidae > Spilogale > Spilogale gracilis. The sequence goes on from PITA01007918.1 coordinate 49,079, forward strand.
ATTTCATTTATTTCATAGGCTAGAGGGGAAGTCACCATAGGCCCATTAAACATGTGCTCACCCCCTTGGGAATCTCAGCACTTCATGGCAGTAACCAGAATGGAGTTTCTCAATGCACACATCGAGTGTGCATAAAGGAGAGAATTTCATGGGACAGGTGAGACCATCTGCCACTTAATATATGGTATGAATGCAGCAACCACCCATGCAGAATTTTTAAGAACATCTAATTTTCAAATATCAAGTTCTGTTGCATAACTACAGCCATGTTCGGTTTGGAAATTCCAAACCATGTTCGGTTTGGAAACTGGTCACAGTGAGTTGGGAGATAGACATTCTTTTACTTTCTGGCACATATGGGTGTGAGCAGGCACTTTGATTCCACCAATGGAGCAGGGCTTGTTCTCTTCAGAGAGATCTCAGGAGTCCCACTCTTGTTGCCCTTCAGGAAGAGATTTAAAGATTATTCTTCCAATACCAACAGATTTTATTAATCTCAAATAAAAAAATGTGTTTTCAGCTTTGGTTTGAGTTGAGAAACTGGTATGTTAAGGAATCTTGTAGCTGCACTTTCTGCAACTGTAACACGCATAGAGAAAAAGCACAGCCTTTAAGCTCTGATCTACAAAGAGTTAATATCTTAAGAGCTAAACAGAACTGTATTAATTCCTCTCTTAATGAGCCAGGAAGACAAGAGGATTCTGGAGGACCAGAGGACACCAGAAAAATCAGAAAAGAATTACAGTGAGCTCTCTGGAGGCAGCAAGAACTGTAAGTTTCTATGTAACACACATAGTCCCCCATTTCTTTCCCTTGGGTGTTTTTGGGGAGAGTGAAATAAGTTTATTAATTTTGTATTGCATTGTCTGTCTCCCTGGCATCCAGGCACCACATCACTAGGACATCTTTAATCCTGTCACCCTCTTGACTCCATTCCATATTTCACTAGTTGGCAAGCCTTTTCATTCTCCTTCCTCAGTGTCTCTGATCCATCCCCCTGCCACCATCCTTCCTAGTTCAAGGCTACTTGCCTCAACCACAACTTACATTCCTCCTTTCTGCCAGTCTCTCTAACTTATTAATACCAGATCAGTGTTCGTAAAGCTCTTTCACAGCTCTAAATCTATTGCTCTTGTGCTCAAAATTTGTAATTGCTGCCAATTATCTGCAGAATGAATAAAACTCTTCTGACTTGTATGCAAGGTCTTCCAATATATGCCTCCTTTCACTTAAATTCCCACAGCTTTCTTTCTCATAATCAGCGTGCCTACTTGTTACTGTCCAAGACCACCCTGCTCTTTGCACACTCGACTCCATTCAGACGGCCTTCTCCGTGGAATATTCTGTATCTTCACCTGCTGCAGTCCCTGACAGACTCAACCAGTGCCCCCTCCATTAAGCTTTACCTGGTCCTTCAAGTGAATGTGAATCTTCCTTTACACTCTTATTTTGCTTTGTTCTTCTCTGATTGACTTTTTGTCTTTTACCTTATGCTATGCTTAAGAATGTGCTTTTTGGGGCACGTGGGTTGCTCAGTTGGTTAAGCTGCTGCCTTCAGCTCAGATCTTGATCCCAGGGTCCTGGAATCAAGCCCCATATTGGGCTCCCAGCTCTGCAGAGAGCCTGCTTTCCCTCTCCTTCTGCTTGCTGCTTTATCTACTTGTGCTCTCTCTGTATCTCTCTGTCAAATAAATAAAATCTTAAAAAAAAAAGAATGTGCTTTTCTCATTTCCCCTCTTAATTATTCACTTCCTAAGAGCAAGGGCTCTATTTTTCTTCTCCCTGTAGGAACTGCACAAAATGGGCACAGTAATACTTGTCAAATTTAGTTCAATCCAAATTCCAGGAGTTCCTGTCATCTTTTCTGAGCATTCATACAGCCGATGCTACAGAGCCTGCACTTTTCTCCAAATCCTTTCTTTATCTCTGTTCCAAGTTTCTGTCTCAATACTTACATCTCCTTTGCTTCTATCCTCTTACATAAGGTCACTTCCTCCTGGGTTCTCTTGGTCGCTATAAAAATATTTTTTAAAGGTCCGTTCATAATTTGTCCCTTCCTGCCCCCAGACCTTCAACTCAAAGTAGCCTCTCTGTAGCCCTCCTTTCAGGGATTTGACCCTTTTGGGGGCCTGCTAAAGGTAATTCTTTTACAGTGGGAAGACTTGAATTCAAATCCATATTCAATTGGAAATAGTTAAAACCCTACCTCTATATTTTGTCATGCAGGCATACTTAATCCATTAATTTTTAGAAGAGGGGAATATTTTTTGCAGCATCATTTCCTGTGTACTACTGAAATGCTACTGCATACCTTTGAGAAGTTTTTCCACTTGATTTTTTTAAATGTTCTCACTCCTCTTTCCTGCTCCAGTCAGTGACACAACTACGACTTTTCCTTCACTGGGTTCTTGGAAATAGAGGGGAATTAATGCAAAACTTTGTAAAATCATTAAATCACTTCCAAAAAGGAAAGCAATTTCTGCTACAATCCAATGTCATAATAATGCATCTGCTGAAAAATTATTATACATCTGCAGGTACCAGGGACTGTCTTAAGCACTCTGTGTCCAAAGATGTCCTCAGGGCGCCTGGGTGGCTCAGTCGTTGGGCATCTGCCTTCCGCTCAGGTCATGATCCCGGATTCCCAGAATCGGGCTCCCACTTGGGCTCCCACATTGGGCTCCCTGCTTGGTGGGAAGCCTGATTCTCCCTCTCTCACTCCCTCTGCTTGTGTTCCCTCTCTCGCTGGGTTTCTCACTGTCAAACAAATGAAACCTTAAAAACAAAACAAAACAAAAAAAACCCAAACACAAAGATGTCCTAAAAGAGCTTACAGACTAGTGAGGAGGCACATGGTGTGTAAGCACTATAGAGAACTGACTCATTCACCAACACACAAGAAAAATCATATATAGGGGCGCCTGGGTGGCTCAGTTGGTTAAGCGACTGCCTTCGGCCCACGTCATGATCCCGGAGACCCCGGATCGAGCCCCACATCGGGCTGCCTGCTCGGCAGGAAGCCTGCTTCTCCCTCTCTCACTCCCCCTGCTTGTGTTCCCTCTCTAGCTGTGTTTCTCTCTGTCAAATAAGTAAATAAAATCTTTAAAAAAAAAAAGAAAAAAGAAAAATCATATATAGCATAATATAAATCAATACTGTATACAGATAAATATGATGTAGACTTATCAGTTGGTGAGAGATTAGTTCAGTGGACACAATAAAAACAGCATATATCTAATTTGGAGCCTGTACTAAATACCAGCCATTATGCTTAGCTTTTTATTATCTTTTTTTTAAGATTTTATTTATTTATTTGACAGAGAGACACAGCGAGAAAGGAAACAGGGCTCCATCCCAGGACCCTGGGACCATGACCCAAGCTGAAGGCAGAAGCATAAAGACTGAGCCACCCAGGTGCTCCTAAAGGCATTATCTTAATTGATCCTCATCATAACCATATAAACTTAGTATTTCATCCCTGTTTTATAGATAAAAAAAGCTAAGGAAAGTGGTTAAGTAACTTGTCCACGGTTACACATGACGGAAAGATGTGAATCTGTGCCTTTCTATTCTTAAGCTCTTGATTATAGCCACGATTTACAGTTTATTCTCTCCAAATTTAGTCAGATGTGAGTATAAAATTAGAGGTAGAGGAGCTGGCTGTATAATTGTAATTGCTGGTGCCATCAAGCTGGCTTTATGCATCTATCACTGTTAAAGGGTTAGTCTTTATTCTCCCTAATGCTACATTTGCCCCAGTGCACTGCAATTCTGAATATCACTTCAAGGGAATTCTTTTAGTTTTTCATTCCATTGAGTTCAAAACAATTGATAAATCTCCTTACTTACATCTACTCTCCAATCCTTTTTCCCTGAGAGATTAAATCTGGCCACTTTGTTAGATTTGGATGTTCCTTTAATCATGCCTCCACTGACTTGACTGTCTCTCCTGGGTTTTCTGTTCTGGTATTCAGAATCTTCGCGTCTTTATTGGAGCTTTTTGACTTCCGTTTTGGTACTTTTCAGTTGCTCCACAGTGCCACACAGCTTTGGTGGTGTATTTTGGAATGGCCAGAAATGAGGGCAATCTTCTCTGGGCTCAGACAGGAAGGAACTACAGGATCTCTTCTGCTATAGTTCCATTTTTACAAACGGCTTCAGGTCCTAAGGACAAGGCCTGTAATGCCGTCACCTCTCCTTTTCCTTCTTGTTACTTCTCTACAATAGGAGGCTGGGAAGACAGGATAATTTAGCAAACTTGCAAAAGCTACCTTAAATATGAGATTTACTTTAAAACAAAATGGTTTCCTTAATTGCTTCTGTTCTGTTCTAATGTTAAGACTTTTGTCTAACATGTAAAAAGACATCCACTTCTGGGTGATTGTTTAGGTTCTTTAAAATAGGTATGCTGTGCACCTGGGTGGCCCAGATGGTTAACCATCTACCCTCAGCTCAGGTCATGATCTCTAGGTCCTGGGACCGAGTCCCATGTTGGGCTCCCAGCTCAGGGGGGCAGTCTGCTTCTCCTTCGGCTTTTCCCCTGCTCATGCTCACTCTCTGTATCTCTCTGTCTCAAATAAATAAATAAAATCTTAACAAAATAAAATAGGTGTGCTATAAAATCCGTATAGATCCATTTAAAATTATGTCATTAGAAAGATGTTTTCCATTTATTATGGTTTTTAAAAATGAAACATTACAGCATGGAATATGAATGATCCAGTTGAAGTTAAATTGTCTGGAAAGTAGGGGCGCCTGGGTGGCTCAGTTGGTTAAGCGACTGCCTTCGGCTCAGGTCATGATCCCGGAGACCCGGGATTGAGTCCCACATCGGGCTCCCTACTTGGCGGGAAACCTGCTTCTCCCTCTCTCACTCCCCCTGCTTGTGTTCCCTCTCTGGCTGTGTTTCTCTCTGTCAAATAAATAAAATCTTTTAAAAAAAAATTGTCTGGAAAGTAGATCAACAAATGGTAATATTCTTTTCCAACGATAGAATTTCTCTCTTACATTTCTCTATTTGTTCAAAGTAAGCTTGTAAATAAGCCTCTTCAGTTGACAAGTCAAGCTAGCTTCTGCAGAAAGTGGGTATTTGGACATAGGACTTTCCTGTAGAACCTAAGAGCAGGAATAGAGAGGCCTTGAAAAAGACTAGAGTCAAGAACAAAAAGGTTCAGGACTTTTTGACTCATTTCAGCCACTCATTCAGTGTCATTCTCTCTCTTGATTTGTTTATTCATTCATCTATTTATTTATTCAACATATATCTATTAGAAGCCTTCTATGTTCCAGGAGCTATTTGAGCACTGGGAAATAGAGGTAAACAAAGCTGACAAATTTTCTGCCTTCAAAGTTCTGTTTTAGTGGGAGAAGACAGACAATAAACTAATATAAATAAGTTTAAAAAAAGATTTTATTTATTTATTTGACAGAGAGAAACACCTAGAGAGGGAACACAAGCAGGGGGAGTGAGAGGGGGAGAAGCAGGCTTCCTGCTGAGCAGGGAGCCAGGTGCAGGGCTCGATCCTGGGACACCGGGACTATGACTCGAGCCGAAGGCAGAAGTTCAACAACTGAGCCACCCGGGTGCTCCGATACACATCAATTCTATAATCAGAAAAATTGATTTCATTTTAAATAAGTAAGGTCATTATTACTTAATGCTCAGTCTTAACTTTTTTTTTTTAAGTAGGTTCCACACCTAGTGTGGTGCTTGAACTTACAACCCTGAGATCAGGAGGAGTCACATGCTCTGTGAACTGAGTCAGCCAGGTGCCCAAAGTATTTTTTTTTCATTTTATTTTAAGTAATCTCTACTCACAGTGTGGGGCTTGAACTCATGACCCCGAGATCAAGGGCCACATGTTCTGACTGAGCAGGCCAGGCACCGCTTAGTCTTACTCCTTAGTAAATAGTGGTCACTACCATCAAACACACAAAAAAATGATAGTGTGTCATGTACCATCAAGAAAGTGTTGATAGGGCACCTGGGTGGCTCAGTTGGTCAAGTGACTGCATTCCACTCAAGTCATGTTCCTGGAGTCTCAGGATCAAGTCCCGTGTCAGGTTCCCTGCTCAGTGGGGAGGGTGGTCTGCTTCTCCCTCTGACCCTCTCTCCTTTTATGCTGTCTTTCTCTCCCTCTCAAATAAATAAATAAAATATTTTTTAAAAAAGTATTGATAAATTTGTAATACAACTTAAGTATGGCCTGCAGAAGATATTCTAAAGTTGCATGTAATTGACTGAACTTGCCTTTATTTCAGTGTCCTCTTGGATCTCCTGTAGCTTGGGAACTGATAGGACATCACATCTCCTGTGGACAAGACATCAAAGACCTATTTGAGACATAGACAGATACCTCTGATGGTACCAGTGTCTAAAGGTAAATTCTGCCTGAAGATGGAAGTATTTTAAAATCAAAACAGTGTTCAGTCTGTCATTGTGGGGCATCTTGCCAGGCTTCAGAGTGACTCCTTTGCTCTCAGCTCTTTTTCTTTTTCTCTTTCTGTCAAATAAATAAATAAAATCTTTAAAAATAATAATGATAATAATAATGAAATAAAAGGCAGTTAGTAGTAATAGAACTATTAAATAGTGGTCACCTCTGGGAAAAGAAGGGAATAGTATGGGTGGGAACTTATAGTAGAGGGTTCTTTGTGTACTAGCAGTGTTCTGTTGCTTAAGCTAGTATGTGCGTTTGTGTACACTTTATTCTTCTTCAGGCTGCCCATATGCTGTATTTCCTCATTTATAGTGTGAGATGTATATACTTATGTTTTATAATAATATACATAATGTATGTTTATATAGTACATTTTATTATACATAATACTTTTATTGGGATATAATTTATATGCCACAAAATTCACTCTTTTTTTCTTAAAGTTTTTATTTATCTGACAGAGAGATATAGATCATAGGTAGGCAGAGAGGCAGGCAGAGAGGGGGGGGAAGCAGGCTTCCCACTGAGCAGAGAGCCCAGTGTGGGACTTGGTCCCAGGACCCTGAGATCATGACTGGAGCCGAAGGCAGAGGCTTTAACCCACTGAGCCACCCAGGCACCCCAAAATTCACTCTTTTAAAGTGCACAATTCAGCAATTTTTACTGTATTCACAGAGTTTTTTGCATTAATCCCCACTAATTTCAGAACATTTAATTATCCCAAAAAGAAACCGGGTAGCAGACATTTTTCCCTTATCTCCATATTCTGCCCCTGATAATCACTTATCTTCTTTCAGGCTCTTATCAGTTTGCCTCTTCTGGACATTCTTTGTAAATGAAGTCATATAACATGGGTTTTTGTTGTGAGTCTGGCTTCTTTTACTTGTCATAGTGTTTTTAGAGTTCATCCATGTTGCAGCATTTGTCAGTACCTTCATTCCTTTTTTTTTTTTTAATATTTTATTTATTTGACAGAAACACAACCAGAGAGGGTACACAAGAAGAGGGAGTGAGAGAGAGAGAAGTAGGCTTCCCACAGAGCAGGAAGCCCAGTGTGGGGCTCGATCCTGGGACTCTGGGATCATGACCTGAGCCAAAGGCAGATGCTTAATGACTGAGCCACCCAGGCGCCCCAAACTTCATTCCTTTTTATTGCTGAATAATATCTCATTGTATGGGCATACCATATTTTGTTTAAATAATCATCACTTGGTAGACATTTGGGTTGTCTTCACTTTGGGGGCTATTATGAATAATGCTGCTGTGAATATTTGTGTACAAGTTTTTTGGTGGACATGTTTTTATTTCTCTTAGGAATATACCTAGAAATAGAATTGCTGGGTCATAGAGTAGCTCTATGTTTAACATTTTGGGGAATTGCGAAACTATTTTTAAAGCAGTTGTACCCTTTTATGTTGCTACCAACAATGTGTGAGAGTTCTAGTTTTTTCATATCCTCAGTTATTGAAGTCATATCTTGTGTGGTTTTTAAAAATTTGTTATTTCTCTTGTGGTTTTGATTGGCACTTCCCTAATGAATAATCACACTGAGCATCTTTCATGTCTTTTGTTTTTTAAGATTTTTATTTATTTATTTGACACAGAGAAACACAGCTAGAGAGGGAACACAAGCAGGGGAGTGAGAGAGGGAGAAGTAGGCAGGGAGCCTGATGTGGGGCTCCATCCTTGGTCTCCGGGATCATGACCAGAGCCAAAAGCAATCGCTTAACCAACTGAGCCACCCAGGCCCCCCACATCTTTCATGTCTTTATCAGCCACTTCTGTAGCTTCTTTGGAAAAAAGTCTCTTTGGATCCTTTGTCCACTTTTATTAATTAATCTTTTAAAGGTTTTATCTCTTTGAGATGAAGGCGAGAGTGAGAGGGAGAAGCAGTCTTCCCACTGAGCAGAGAGCCTAACGTGGGGTTCTATCCCAGGACCCTGAGATCATGAGCCAAGCTAGAGGCAGATGCTTAACCCACTGAGCCACACAGGCACCCCTTTGTCCATTTTTAAATGGTGTTGCTTGTCTTAATGTTGTTGCTTGTAAGAGTTCTTTATTTTGGATACAAATCTCCCATCAGATAAATGATTTGAAAATATTTTTCCCATTGTATGGGTTGTCTTTTTACTTTCTTTTTTTTCCCCCCAAAGATTTTATTTATTTATTTATTTGACAGAGACACAACAAGAGAGGGAACACAAGCAGGGGGAGTGGAGAGGGAGAAGCAGGCTTCCCGCAAGCAGGGAGCCTGATGCAGGGTTTGATCCCAGGACCTTGGGATTATGACCTGAGGCAAAGCAGACACTTAATGACTGAGCCATCCAGGCACCCCTGTTTACTTTCTTGATACTGTCTTCTGAATCACAAAAGTTAATTTTTTTAAAAGATTTTATTTATTTGACAGAGAAAGAGAGATCACAAGTAGGCAGAGAGGCAGGCAGAGAAAGAGGAGGAAGCAGGCTCCCTGCTGAGCAGAGAGCCCGATGTGGCCTCGATCCCAAGACCCTGAGATCAGGACCTGAGCCGAAGGCAGAGGCTTTAACCCACTGAGCCACCCAAGCGCCCAACAAAAGTTAATTTTGATAGAGTCCAATTTATCTGTTTTTTTATTTTGTCACGTATGATTTTGGTTTCATGTCTAACTTCATTGTGTCATATTTAACACTGCCCAATCTAAGGTCTTTTACAAAAGTTTACTCCTATGTCATTTTTAAAAAATGTAGAAGTGCTCAAAAACTCATGGAGGTATTTTTTTTTTTAAGATTTATTTATTTATTTATTTGACAGAGAGAAACACAGCCAGAGAGGGGGGAACACAATCAGGGGGAGTGAGAGAGGGAAAAGCAGGCTTCCTGCCGAGGAGGGAGCCGGATGTGGGACTCGATGTGGGACTCCAGGATCATGATCTGAGCTGAAGGCAGTCGCTTAATCAACTGAGCCACCCAGGCGCCCCTCATGGAGGTATTAGAACAACACCAGAACCAGCTGAAAAGGCTTACACTGGCTGAATCTTGAACAATTTGGGTGTCAAAATGAATAATGATATTGATGGATTATAACCTATTGAATAAAATAGGAATCCATGAGATCATACAGGTATAAATAAATATATTAAAAAATAAATGTAAAGATAAATCTTTACCTTAGAGTAGAATCCAACTAATAAATGTAGGAGGAGTAATGAAATTAGAATTATACTATGGCTATGTCCTTGTTTTTAAGAAATATACAATGCCGGCGCCTGGGTGGCTCAGAGAGTTAAGCTTCTGCCTTTAGCTCAGGTCATAACCTCAGAGTCCTGGGATTTAGCCCCCACATCGGGCTCTGTGCTCAGTAGGGAGTCTACTCCCCCCCCCCCCGCCCCCTGCCACCCTGCCTCCCTGTGATCTCTCTCTCTCTCTCTGTGTCAAATAAATAAATAAAATCTTTTTTTAAAAAAGAAATATACAATGAAGTGTTTAGAAGTCATGGGACATCATGTGTACAATTTACTTTCAAGTGGTTCCAAGAAATAATAGAGAATATATGTAATATTATATATTGTGTTATATATATATATTTGGAAAAAAGTTTGACAGATTTTTAAAAAGTTAAACATACACTTACCTTATGACCCAGCTATTTCACTCCTGTGTGTTTACCCAAGAGAAATTGAAACTTGTCCACACAAAGACTTATACACAGATTTTTCAGATCTGTTCCATTTGTAGTAGCCAAAACCTAGAAACACAATTTAAATATCCAACAGTAAATGGATAAATAAATTTTGGTATATCTGTACAGTGAAATGCTACCAGTAATCAAAAGGAACTATTGATATATGAAACACCATGGATGAATCTCAAAATAATTATAGTGAGTGCAAGAAGTCAAACTACTCCCGCAAAGTAAAATATAAAATGAGCACTTAATGGATGATTTGATCTATATAAAGTTCTAGAAAATCAAAACTATAGTGACATAAAGCCATATTGGTGGTTGCCTGGGGACTAAAGTGGGACTGGGGTTAGGATGAGATGGAGAGGAATGGATCACAAAGGAGTGCAAGGAAATTTAGCAGTGATGGATATGTTCATTAACTTAATTTCACAGTTATATACATAAGTCAAAATTAACCAAATTTTATACTTTAAGTATATTCAGTGTATTACATATCGATTCTACTTCAATAAAGCTATTTTTTAAAGATTTTATTTATTTATTTGACAGAGAGAAACACAGCTAGAGAGGGAACACAAGCAGGGGGAGTAAGAGAGAGAGAAGTAGGCCTCCTGCCGACCAGGGAGCCCTACATAGGGAACACATAGCCCGGAACTCCAGGATCACGACTTGAGCCGAAGGCAGTCACTTTACCAACTGAGCCACCCAGGCACCCCAATAAAGCTATTTTTTAAAAACTAACCATTTCCAAAGGCTAGACCAGAGAGGTGGTAGTGGTGGCTGTGGTGGTTCTGAGACTAAAGTTCTGAGCTCTTTCTTCCAGGAAAGGAGCTCTATTTAGAGTGCTGGCGTTTTAGGATCTTTCCCATGAGATCACAGCTGACTCTGGGCCAGTGAACATTCATACACTTAGACCAAACAGATGCCCTACGTCCAGGAGGCAACTTTGGGGACAGTTTCCCAGACCATAAAAACAAATTAGGTGACTCTTGGTAATCAAGAAAGGTTTCTATCCTTTTCCTTAGTAAGAGTTTGAAGATGGTTTTGGACATAATCTTTGTCTAGGTGTACCTTATCTAGTAAGGAGAAAAAACAGTAGAGCAATTAAAAAGAAAAATTAAGTAGACTAACAGACTTTTTTGATATTTTTATAAAGAGAATGTACTCTCTCCGACTCTTAATCACAGGAAACAAACAGGATTGCTGGAGGGGAGGCTGTTAGAGGGATGGGGTAATGAGGGACGTTAAGGAGGGCATGTGATGGAATGAGCACTGGGGATTATATAAGACCGATTGATGAATCACACACAGACCTGTACTTCTGAAACCAATAATACATTAACATTAATTAACTGAATTTAAATTAAAAAAAGAAGGTACTTTCTAGACAGTGCTGGAACAATACGGAATGATATTCCGTATCCAGGAATGATATGTAACAATAATGAGATCCATTAGCACACATTTCATATCCTTCCTGAATTTCCTCTCAAGCACTTGAATCAAGAGAGATTGAACCTCTTTGGACAAGATATAATGAGACATCTTATGGGTTAAAAAAAATTACATGGAAAAATAATCTCTATTTACCCTTTCCTGGGACTTTAGTTAAGAATATAAAAGCTCAACCGCCCTTGAGCAGAATGAGCCGGGAAGAATTGGAGGACAGCTTGTTTCGTCTTCGTGAAGAGCACATGTTGGTGAAGGAGCTTTCTTGGAAGCAACAGGATGAGATCAAAAGGTACCTTGTGTTCTCTTTAAGTCTTTTTTTTTCAAGATTTTATTTTTTTATTTGACAGAGAGATCACAAGTAGGCAGAGAAGCCAGGCAGAGAGAGAGGAGGAAGCAGGCTCTCTGCTGAGCGGAGAGCCTGATGTGGGCCTCGATCCCAGGACCCTGAGATCATGACCTGAGCTGAAGGCAGAGGTTTTAACCCACTGAGCCACCCAGGCACCCCTCTTTAAGTCTTTAAAAGCTGGGGACCAAAGGAGAACAGGCACAAGTAAGAGAAGGAGGTTTTTATTTGCAAAATGAAACCAAAATTCATATTGATTATTTACTATACACAGGCATATTATAAGTGCTTTTTATGTATTAACTAAATATTACAAATGCAATTAACTTTTTTAATACTGTGAGGGAGGTAGATTAAGAGGAAAAGGAAACAAAGAAGTTAAGTAATTTTCCTAAAGTCACAGCTAGCAAGTTGAGTGGCAGCACTTAAAGCTCTTAACTAAAAGTATACCATGTACAGTGTACCTTACAGTATTGGCTTTCGGGTAGGGACCTGGAGGAGATTCTGAGATGGAGTGTGGGTAGGTAATCAGATGGGAAGAAAGGGAGTTCTGCAAGTTCAGATTTTATCTCTAGGACATATTTCGAGAATATTGGTGTCAATGTCTTTCAGCTAAAGACTAGCTGGAAAAAGGGCACCTGGGCGGCTCAGTTGTTAAGCTTCTGCCTTTGGCTCAGGTCATGATCCCTGGGTCCTGGGATCAAGCCCTGCATCAGGCTATCTCCTCAGTGGGGAGACTGCTTCTTTGGCCTCTCCCTTGGCCTGCCGCTCTGCCTGCCGCTCTGCCTACTTGTGCTGTCCATGTCTCTGTCAAATAAATAAATAAATAAAAATAGTAAAAAAAAAAAGAAGACTAGCAGGAACATACCTATAGTTTGAGCAAGGGTTTATTACTATTCATTACAGCTGGAGAAATGCGCACTATGAAGAACTATGGTCATCTCAGTAAGAACGTGTTGGAAAAAATCCATTATAGGATTTCAGTTTCAGTTGGGTGATTTGTGGGAGGGTCTGTGGTAACAGGAGTTACCAGATTTGATACAGTTAGAAAGCAGGGAGAATTTTGCGTTTGGATATCTCTGTAATTTTTTTATTTCAAGATACCATTTATTTATTGAGAGGAGAAGAGAGAGTTCGAGAGTGAGTTGGGGGAGGGACGGAGGCAGACGGAGAAGGAAAAACAGACTCCCTGCTGCACCCAGGGTGCTCCCAAGAGCAGAAGTCAGACATTTAAGGAACTGAGCCACCCAGATGTCCTGATATCTTAGTAAATCTTATCTACAGGGAAGGTACACTAGAGTGAGGCTAAAGCTGTGATTGGTTAGAATACCAGCCACTTATTAACCAGGAAAAGAAAATGTTTGGTTTTTTGTGTGTGGCACAGTGACCTTGTTTTTGTTGTGTTTAGACAAAATTATGCAATGGCCTTGTTCAGGATCACTCTGTTGTGGTCTCAGTGGCCTTGTCTGATACTGGTGTTCTGTGAGATTATGTCAGCAGGATAATAACATGGCCTGGCGGTGAGCACCAGGTCTGCTGCTTCAAACAACTCTGGAACTGGTTACGTCAGATTAATTCCCCAGTGTCAAGAGCAGCTTTTTGCTTTCTCACTGATAATCCCCAAGAGTGGTTCAGAGCTACATTTAGAATCTGTAGGATACAGGGGCACCTGGGCGGCTCAGTTGGTTAAGCATCCAATTTTTCATCTTCGTCTTGGTCTCTGGGTTGTGAGTTTATGTTTTGCACTGGGCTCCGTGGAACCCACTTAAAAAAGAATCTACAGATAGAGGCTTCCATCGTATGCCAGCACTCTTCGAATTTAGAGATTCTCTTTCACTGTGCAGAATTTGAGAATCTGGTGAAAGCAGAAGATTGCATAGGCCAAAAAAATCTTACTTTTGGTTGATAACCAAAAAATACTTGAAATTAGATATTAAATGGCAAATTACATGGCTATATTTCATGACTTGATTTCTCTATCTAGATATAATGAGCTGTAATAATAGCTAACTCCTACAGTGCTTACAATACACAGCACTGCTCTAAACACTTTACATATGTTAATTTACTTAATTCTCTTAATCTCATGAGGCTGGTGCTATTTTTATCTTTATTCTTAGATGAGGAAACTGAGCACAAAAGGTTAATGACAATCCGAAAGCCACAGATAGTGTGTCAGAATTGGCAGGCAGGGGGGTCACGGAATCTAATGGCAAGGATCGAAAGCATGATTTTAGGTCAAGATGACAAATAGTGGGGGTGCCTGGCTGGCTCAGTCTGTAGAGCATGCCATTCTTGATCTTGGGGTTGTGCGTTCGAACCCCACCTCAGATGGAGAGATTACTTAGGGGGAAAAAAGATAACAGTGATTGACTATCCACTATGAGTAAGGTTGGGTATATCCTAAGGGCTACTGGGGTGTATACTAGGGGCTGTGGAGGAGTAATCCTTAAGGTTGGGCACATATACAGGAGTGTGCAGACAAGTGGGATTGGAAAAGTAAACATTAAAATTTCTTCTTATATTTAATTATCTCCCCCTTTAAAAATTAGTCTTTTTTTAAAAAGATTTTATTTATTTATTTGACAGAGACAGTGAGAGAGGGAACACAAGCAGGGGAAGTAGGAGAGGGAGAAGCAAGCTTCTTGCCGAGCAGGGAGCCCAACGTGGGGCTTAATCCCAGGACCCTGTTGGAAGGAAGAGTCTTAACAACTGAGCCACCCAGGCACCCATAAAAATTAGTCTTTTTATATTGTAACATGACCACAGTTTATTAGGACAAAAGTAAATGCATATAATTTAAAATTAAATGCACAAATAAATATATTGAGTTCCCCAACATTTTTTCCTAAGTCGATTGTGTAAGAATTGCAATGGAATGACAAAGAAGGACACTACAGTGTTCCCTGCCCTTCAAGAGTTAATTGGAGATAGAAAATTAACTTTAAAGTGTAAATAATAGACCACAGTAGATAAATTTATATCACAGATCAGTTCATGATAATGTACGACCAGATCAATTGTAGAAATAATAACATAATTCACAGAAGGAGGAGCCATTCCTACTATCTCTGCTTATGCTTCTAGGATGAAGACAGCATTGCTCCGGCTTACTGCGACAGGCCGGGACATGAGGGCAGAGGTGGCAGGGGCAGAGCAGCCGGCCAGACTACAGCGGAATGCCAGGTGGCGGCAGCCCCCCGCCAAGCATCAGTGCTCCCTGTTACATGGGCTGCAACTGCAGTTCCAGCGTGTTGGCCCCCCTGCTCCCCGACGCTCCCAGCCCTGGGTCCGCATGGGACACAGACAGCTCCACACCGCTGGTGCGCCAGTGCCGGAGAAACCCAAGAGGGGTGAGGTTCAGAACCAAATTTCCAGCAGCGCTGAAACACTGGGAAGGACTGATGTGTCAGCCACATTTTCCTCTTCATTGCTTTATTTCACCCACTATCCCATTTTGCCCTTTTGTACCCAGTGCTTTCTCCCTCCCTAATATCTTGTTGTCCTAGGTGGTTTGTCAGGTTCAGAATTCTCAGTTCACCATAAAGTACTGCCGAGGAAAGAATCAGACAAGGGAAACAGGAATTTTGCTGGTTAAGTTCTGCAGTGGGCCTAGAAAGTAGATTAGAATTAACATTGATGTCCCCACTGCAGTGTGAGCAGCAGTGATCTTAAGACAGGCCCCTTTCTAGAGGGCCCATGGGACCCTGGGCTAAGTGGCTGTGCCTCTAAAACTGGTTTTTTTTGCTTTGTGGGGGGAAGTAGACTCCTTTGAAATCATGATCAAAGTTAGGTCTCCTTCCAAGAAAAGTACACATATACACAGTCAAAACTTTGCCTACAATTCCACCAGTCTAGGGATGTCCAAAGCCCATTCCTGAAGTCCAGGCCTAGAAGTCAGGCTGTAAGCAGTTGCAATTTCTCTTCTTCCTGTATTCTTGAGAGTGTCTGGCTGCTGGAAACTCAACATTGAATTAAGTAAAATGTTTTGTGTAAATTTCCTTCACCTAGCTTACTCACCCCATGGGAATGGGGGCGTCTTTACCCTGGGAATTCAGTGTTGGATCTGTTTCATATGGTTCTCTATTTTTAAACTTCCTACTGGAGCCAAACGAATTTTTGCAAAAACAGGTAAAAGAAAAATTAAGTAAGTTTAAGTTTCAGTTCGGTTTGACTTTGGCATTATTGAGTATCAGTTACATACCAGGCACCAGAGTAAAGATGCATTGGAGTTAGACACACAGTCTCTTTCTTTTCTGCACCTTTCTTCTTTCCATTTGTATTCCCTCACTTGTCAGGTTGTCAAGTCCCGCTGGCTTAGTAAGTCTGTAGTTGCATATCTGTGCAAAGGTAAAGACTATTCTCTCCTCTGGGTTCAGTGATCCTTATGAGGATTGCCCCCAGGTCTCAAGGTTCCCTACTTTTAGCACTTCGTGTTCTGGAGAAATCTGTTGCAGAGTCTGCATCTTCTGTCTAAACTTTCAGGTCCTAGTGACAGGCTGAGCTACACAGCCCCTCCCACATTCAAGTACCATGTGTCAAATGGGAAGACCAGAGGTGAATTATCCAGGGAACTGTGAGTTCTTTTCATTTATCCTGCACTGTTACTCTTTCAGCTTTAATTGGAAATACATCATTTAGGGAACAAGTGAATGTTGGCATTTTCAAGTCTTCCCAACATAATTAGAGAAAACAAAAGTCAGCCCTTGGTCAAATGTCAACTTCATTTGCTTAAAAATGGGAAATAAGGATCTCTCTGTCTTTGAAGAAAAGGCAAATAAGGCCCTTTCCTTAACTGAAGGTATTCCCTCTCTTTCCCTTTCTATTTTTCTCCCTTAGGTCATAATTCATTTATATTTCTGTTTGACATTTGAAAGCTGTATTTTGTAAGATTACCCATTACATATATCAAAATTACTAACTCCTCTAACTTCCCTTCATACATGTGAGAACTCGGTTCTAAACCCCTATAAGAGCAGTTTCTATTTCTTTTTTGTGTGTAATGTTCCTAATTCTTAGAGTGTAATTTCTTTCAGCAAAGTCGTACTTATGACTAAACTCATTGGTCTGTGCATGCCTAACTGTGTTCATGTTATGACCAGCAATGCTATGCTAGTGGAAGAACCACCCAAGTCTCCTGAGAAAATGTGGTCCAAACATGAAGGGTTTGAACAGAGAAGCTCTTTGGAGTGTGCTCAGAAGGCCACAGAACTTCGGTAAGACTGTGGCATTCCATGCCTCAAGCCATATGAACTGAAAAAGTACGAGATTCTTATTTGTATCTTTCCTCTGCCAGAGGAAAGGGGAATGCTTGGGATTAAATTCAGTCTTAAATTCAATCTGAGAAATAGACATGGATACTCATGTGGGTTAAGAAATGGGTTCACCTAAAGAGAATGTTTATGTGTATTAGAAGATCTGCTGTTTTACATCACAGAAGGAAAACTTTTTCCTTTCCTTCCTCATCACCAGATAGGGGTTTTCAGCTCTTACTGTGCATCAGTTTTGGAGAACTTTTTATTTTTTTATTTTTTTTTAAAGATTTTATTTATTTGTCAGAGAGAAACACAGCCAGAGAGGGAACACAAGCAGTGAGTGAGAGAGGGAGAAGCAGGCTTCCCGCCAAGCAGGGAGCCCGATGTGGGACTCCATCCTGGGTCTCCGGGATCATGACTTGAGCCGAAGGCAGTGGCTTAACCAACTGAGCCACCCAGGCGTCCCGAACTTTTTTTTTTTTTTTAAGTAGACTTTACTTTTTAGAGAAGTTTTACATTGACAGCAAAATTGAGCAGAAAGCACAGAGATTTCCCATATACCGCTCATCCCCCCACACACAGCCTCCCACATTATCACCATCCCATACCACAGTGGTATTTTTGTGACAGTGGATGAACCCATACTGACACATCATTATCACACAAAGTCCATAGTTTACCATGGGGTTCACTGTTGGTGTTGCACATTTTGTGGGTTTGGACAAATGTATAAACATGTATCCATCATTATAGTATCACAGAGAGTAGGTTCATGGCCCTAAACATCCTCTGTGCTCTGCCTTCTAATCCCTCCCAACCACCTTACCTCTGGTACCACTGATCTTTTTACTGTCTGTATGATTTTGCCGTGGTCAGAATGTCATATAGTTGCAAAAATGCACTATACAGCCTTTTCACACTGGCTTCTTTCACTTAGCAATATGCATTTAAGTTTCCTTTATGTCTTTTCATGGCTTGATAGCTCATTTCCTTTAGCACTGAATAATGTTCCATTGTCTGGATGTACCACAGTGTATTTATTCATTCATCTACAAATGACATCTTGGTTGCTTCCAAATTTGGCCATTATGAATGAAACTGTTGTAAACATCCATGTTCAAACATAGTTTTCAATCTGGAGACCTTTTAAAACCAAGAAGCCTGGAGGGTTCGTGGATGGGTGTGGTTGGTGAAATAAGTGATGGGTATTAAGGAGGGCACTTGTTGTTTTGAATATGAATGTTGTATGTAAGTGAGGAATCACTAAATTCTATACCTGAAACCAATATTACTCTGCATGTTAACTAACTGGAATTTAGATAAAAATTTGGAGGGGAAAAAAAGTGTTCTATTCCAAAAATGACAATATTGAGAAAATAAATGATATATGAGATTTACAATATGGAGCATACCACACAAAAATAAGTTAATTAAATAAAATCAAAAGCTTCTGTATAATTTATTTCATATAAACAGATCCTGAAAATTAAACAAACAAACAAAAAAACCCCACAGAAACCTGGGTCCCACCCCAGAGATTCCTTTTCAATTATTTGGGGGTGGACTTCAGGCAATGTAGGTATAAAGATTTCCCCAGATGATTCTGATAAGCAGCTAAGACTGAGAATCACTGAGAGAGAGCCTAATGAACCCAAATCCACCTCAATACCTTAGAAATAATAAAACCTTGTCTACTAGTTTGAGAAATAATAATCTTCCCTGTGTTTCCCTCTATATCCATACCTTTCTGGTTTCTCTAAGGAAACAGGACTCAGACTCAGCTGGACTTTACAAGGTTTACGGGAAATTGTGAGCACCATAATTTTAAAATAGCTGTTATGTTTTCTTATAACGTAGACTTAATGGTTGATGGTGTCTCTGCTGAATCCCAGCTAACATGAGGGGAAATGGGAGAAAGGAGATGATTTATTGGAGTGTGCATTCGCTTCCTACTTCTGGTATGCTGTGGGTCAGATAGAAAGGCAAGAGGCAAGAGGAATACTCTTATTTGGTGCAGTATTGAGAGGAGAAGTGTTTAATTCTGTCCATTCACAGAATGTCTTAGCACTGTCTTCTTTATCCAGAGCTTCCATTAAGGAGAATATAGAGCTGATTCGGCTTAAGAAGCTCTTACATGAAAGGAATACCTCACTAGTAGCAACAAAAGCAGAGTTAACAGAAGTTCAACAGGTGAGCTGTCAGGGGAGGGCAGTGTGGGATGGCCTGGAGTACCCTCAAATCTTAGACCTGTGGCATCTTTGGCTGTTTGAGAAGTCCTGCTGGGCCCAATCGGGCGTCTGTCACCAATTTTGGGGGAAAAGAGTCAGTATTATTTTCTCCATTATATACATGGAAGACCACACTGAGAGAAATTAAATTGTCCCACAACTTATAGGGGGTATTCAGATCCAAGCCTTGCAATTCCAAGTCCATCTTTTTCCAATACTTCCATTATTTCTCTTTTAGGAAGAAGGCTTAAGCCCTTCTAAGGTGGAATTAAGTGAGGTTAACTTGAACCAGAGTTAAGGTCCCAGCCAAGGGCCACACCAGAATGTAATTAAGGTGGGAAGCCAAGAGCAGGCACAGAGGAAGGGAAGGAGACTAGTCTTTACCGAGAACTCTCCATGTGCCAGACTCTGTCCCAGTTGCTTATAGTCATGATCTTATTTAAGCCTAACAACAACCCTCAATGTAAGTACATTTAACGGATGAGGGAACTGAGACTCAAAGATGTTAAATAACTTGTGTAAGTCATAAAAAATTCTAAGGGGCAGAGCAGGATTTGAGTCCAGGTTTATCTGGCACCAAAGCTCATGCTCTTTTCTCATTACCACATAAAAAGAAACTCATATATGAATGGTGGAATTGGCGCATCAAGGATCTATCTCAGTGGTAGATCAGCACCATTCTTTTATTGACTAAATATTTCCTGAGTACCAGGAACTGTGCAAAGCACTGGTACACAAAGATTACAAAGTAAAACATCTCCTACCTTCAAGGAACTTACTGGATCAAGAGAATAAGATGTAGACAAATACAGCTATCCAAGTACAGGGTGTTGGCAGGAACACAAGAGACACAAGGACACAGGAGTCAGCTCTTCCAGAGAACGGGGTGCAAGGTCCAGAAAGGATTCATAAGGGAGTATATTCATGAGTCAAATATTGGAATACTGAAAGATTAGCAGGTGTTAATGAGTGTACAAGAGAGGAGGGGGTTTTTCAGGGGAGGAGAGGTGTAAGCCAGGGCACAGAGGTGAAAAACATTAAGGACTGCATCATGGAAACCTTATCAGAATTTTAGACTATCCCATGGAAAGTGGGGAGCTGTAGAAAGGTTTTAGATAGGTTGGTAACATGAACAGTTTTTTCCCCAAAGAAATCACTTTGCCTTTTTTTAACGTTTGAAATCTTTTGAAATACATTTAATAAAGAAATGATAGTTTAAAAAAACTATTATAAAGCAATAATAATAATTAACTCTGGGGCACCTGGCTGGCTCAGTCAGTTAAGCATCTGACTTTGGCTTAGATCGTGATCCCAGGGTTCTGGAATCGAGCCCCACATTGGCTTCTTGCTCAGCAGGAAGCCTGCTTTTTCCTCTCCCACTCACACTGTTTGTATTCCCCTTGCTGTCTCTTTCTCTGTCAAATTAATAAAAAAATTTTTAAAATGATTCATTCTGAGTAGTAGAATTATAGAGGACTGATATAGTCTATATTTTTCTGAAATTTTCAACTTATCAAAAATCACAAAATCAGAAGGGAGGATCATCTGGCAGTGGAGTGAATGATATAGGTTGGCTGGTATAAGTGATCAGATAAAAAATGACTGCAGTGGTCCAAGAGAGACAGATGAGGGTCCCAACTAAGGCAGTGAGAGAGGCCCACAGAGAAAGGACTCTATTGGGAATTTCCAGGAAGTAAAAGAATGGACTTCATCACCAAAAGGGAAAGGGTAGAGGAAAAGGGTAAATGAAAGATGATTCCTAGGACTCTGCATGGACAAGATGATGGCAGTGTCATTCATCTAGATTGGCTACAGTTAGCCCTGCCCTGGGTACTTCTGTTCTGATGGGGATGAAAGGCATCTTCACGAGGTCAACCCCAAACCTGTGTTTTGGGGAGAACTACGCACATGCTTGTATTCTTTTGACTTGGTTAATTTTGGTAGCACTTAGAGAATGTGCAGACATGGGAAGGAAAATAATTTAAAATTGTATGCAAATAGCAATCTTTGTAGCATTACATTAAAAAAAAAAAAAAAAGAACCCCATCTATTCCTCCATCACATTAAAGGAAAAATAGAAGCAAGCTATTCTAAATCCTTACTCATGTTAGTGGTAGTAGTAGAGATGACCTAAAATGATGAGTAATCACCAACAGTTGTTTAAAATGTAGGTTTTACGGGGCACCTGGGTTGGCTCAGTCATTGGGCGTCTGCCTTCAGCTCAGGTCATGAACCTGGAGTCCCAGGATTGAGCCCCACATTGGGCCTCCTGCTTGGTGGGAGGCCTGCTTCTCCCTCTCTCACTCCCCTTGCTCATGTTCCCTCTCTGGCTGTGTTTCTCTCTGTCAAATAAATAAATAAAATCTAAAAAAAAATTTTAAATTAAAAAAAAATAACAAAATGTAGGTTTTAGGGGCACCTGGGTGGCTCAGTCATTAATTGGCTACCTCCAGCTTAGGTCATGATCCCGGAGTCCGGGTTCAAGCCCCACACCTGGGGGGCTTCTCCCTCTGCTACTCCCCCTGCTTGTGTTCCCTCTCTAGCTGTGTTTTGCTCTGTCAAATAAATACATAAAATCTTTTTTAAAAAATGCAGGTTTTACAATTTCTTTTTCTCCACCAGTTTGCCTTTCTAGTCATCCTTTCTCTTAATCCCTTGGTATTAAATATGGTGGTCAGTAGCACAGACTCAGAGTCAGACAGGCTGAGGTGAAATGCTGCCTCTGCCTGTTGATAGTGCTATGACTGAGCAAGTGACTTAGCTCTCTGAGCTTTGGTGTCTCATGTTTAAGGTTTCAGTAAAAACTTCTCAAATATGCTATGAAGATTAAATGAGATAAAGTATGTAAAATAATTAAAATGATCATAATGTAACAGATAATGAAACACACAGTACTGCTCAGCCAATATTAGCTGTTGTAGTTAGTCTGGTTAGTATTGCTTTTCCTTTTCTGTTTTTAAGATTTATCTATTTATTTGACAGAGAGAGAAAAAGAGAGATTGCCAATCAGGTGAGGGGCAGGCAGAGGGAGAGGGAAAGCAGACTCCCCGCTGAGCAGGGAGCCCGATGTAGGGCTTGATCTCAAGACCCTGAGATCATAACTTGAGCAAAGGCAGATGTTTAACTGACTGAGCCAGCCACCCAGGCACACCAAGTGTTGCCTTTTCTGTTTGTAAAACTGAAAAGAAAACTTTCTGAAGCATGCTGAGTAAAGGATGCTTTCCTTTTGCTACTCTGAAAATAAATATTTTTCTTGGCTATTCCACCAAATGCAATACAAATGTGAATAAATGACTCTTCATGTTTTTTAAAGAAATTGTGTCATCTGTTATGTTCAGAGACCTCTTTGCAAGCTGGTGCAAGGGAAAAGTGGCAGCAATTAGTAAACAAGTGTACAAATTGACTTGATTTATGAGAATTTTTAAATATCTCTTAAACTAACCATTTAAACATTTGTATTCTAGAGATAAATATCAAAACAAATATCAAATTGATAAATCAGTAGAATAACCTGTATTTCTTTCTTTCAGGCATATGAAACTCTGCTCCACAAGGTACTTAATAAAGATTTATTGAATGTCTGTTTCTTAGTAGTAAGAATAATAAAACCCAAAGAAATTTGTATTAATCTTCAAACACCGTAACACCAGAATTTAGCCAAGTAAATCAAAGTTATTATGACCTAAAATTTCCATTACGACAAATGTCCTATTACTGTGATCAGAAGATTTTTTTTTTAAAGATTTTATTTATTTGACAGAGAGAAACACAGCCAGAGAGGGAACACAAGCAGGGGGAGTGAGAGAGGGAGAAGCAGGCTTCCCGCCGAGCAGGAGCAGGGTCTCCGGGATCATGACCCGAGCCGAAGGCAGTCGCCCAACCAACTGAGCCACCCAGGCGCCCCAGAAGATATTTATTGTGCCATTTTCATTAAGCTGAAATATGAGATCTGAAATACATGGAATAGTATTTTTCAGCCTCTTGCTAGAGAGAATGATATACTATTTGCTCAGAAATTCCTAAGAGTATTCTTCTAGCATGTGTAAGGTGATGAACTATAACAAAGGTGTTGCATACCTTCTCTGACATTCTTAAATGTTCAGCACCATTCACTCCTGTGAGTGGGGTGCAGGTGAAGCCAGGTGAATGGCCATCATTAAAAGTTACTAAGGCAGAGTTCTCAGCATGAACAGCCACAGCTATTCCTCACCAGTGATGTCCATCAGAAAAAATGCACACTTGACTTGTAGAGTTAACATGTCTCTTTGCTAGGTACAAAGGGAAAAGTGTTTCACCCTAAGAAGCACTCAGCTAGCTTAGAATGTAAAGGCAGCTACAAAAAGTTCACTTAGAGCCAAGGTTTAATTTGGACCTTGGGAAATCTGGACCTATGCTCCAATTATGCATTATAGTTTTTTGGAATGGAAAATCCTCACTAACAGGGAAACAATAATTCCTGAGAAATGCTAGGGTGATAAACAATGCCAATTTACAGTGCAAAGGCACCATGCTATTAATCAAAGCCATTCTTCTTGACATCCACTAGGGAATGCTAGGGTTGCCAGTATCTTGAGACCATTTTTGCTGAGTGATATGACCATTCCAAGAGCAACTTTCCTTTTGCCCCAGAATCAGGGAATCCTGAGTGCAGCCCATGATGCCTTGCTTGGGCAAGTGAATGAGCTCAAGGAAGAGCTGAAGGAGCAGAGCAAGAAGGCTGTGAGCTTGAAGAGCCAACTGGAAGATGTGTCCATCCTGCAGATAACACTGAAGGAGGTAAATAACAATACTAATTGAAAGGTGGCATCAGTTGTAAGCTACATTTCCATTTCAGAGATGTTTAAAAGTGTATCTTACCAACATAATGGCTGTTTCATTTTTTCAAATGAGAAAAATGAGACTCCAAGTGGTTAAATAATTTGCTCAAGATTACACCATTTGGGGGGAAACTGGGATTTATACTTGTGTCTGTTCTCCAAAGTTTTTGCTGTATTTTAATGTTCTGCTGCTTCCTTATCAGTAGAAACCCAGGCACCATGAAAATTTGCTTCAGAGAATCCTCATTATTTCCAGTAAAAGTTTGTATCACATCACTTGGTTCAAGTCTTACTAGTTGAATGGCTCCTCATAGACATCAGACACAAACAGAAAGCCTCCTATCCTAGCCAAGCCCCACTCTGCCACAGAACAGGGGACACATGTGCAAGGTGATAGGTGTTACAGTTTTATTTCAGGCATTCTACTGTCATTCTCGTTCTTAGTTTCAGGAGAGAATTGAAGATTTGGAAAAAGAACGAAACTTGCTGAATGACAATTATGAAAAACTCTTAGAAAAGTGAGTACCAAGTTTGAGTCCCAGAGCACTGTTTGTTATAAAAGACAATTATGGAAAAGTGCCCTCATATTCTAAAACAATGTCTAGGGTGGATAAGGGGAAGCTGGTACTCGACACTGTTAGTGAGAATATAAAGTGGGACAGTATATTTGGAAGGGAATGAGATGCTATCTATCAAAATGTGAAACATGCATACACATGTATTTGCAAAGATAATGTATGACAGGAATGTTAATTACTACATTGTTAGTAAAATAGTAAAAAAAAAAAAAAGTGGAAACATCCAAATTTTCTATGTTGGGATTGATTAAATAATGTTGCATCCCCACAGTAAAATACTATGAAACTGTTTAAAAAAATCAGGTAGGGCACCTGGGTGGCTCAGTTGGTTAAGTGACTGCCTTCGGCTCAGGTCATATCCTGGAGTCCTGTGATCGAGCGCTGCATCGGGCTCCCTGCTCAGCGGGAAGCCTGCTTCTCCCTCTCTCACTCCCCCTGCTTGTGTTCCTTCTCTGGCTGTGTTTCTCTCTATCAAATAAATAAATAAAATCTTTTAAAAATATCAGGTAGACTTAAATATCTAAGATATATTATTAAAAGAAAAGTCAAGTTGTAATAGAATATATTAACTCTGACTTAGTTTATGGAAGGTGTGTGTGTATATGAAAATATGCAAACCGGGACGCCTGGGTGGCTCAGTTGGTTAAGCAACTGCCTTCGGCTCAGGTCATGATCCCGGAGACCCGGGATCGAGTCCCACGTCGGGCTCCCTGCTCGGCAGGAAGCCTGCTTCTCCCTCTCTCACTCCCCCTGCTTGTGTTCCCTCTCTCGCTGTGTTTCTCGCTGTCAAATAAATAAAATATTTAAAAAAAAAAGAAAAAAGAAAAAAGAAAATATGCAAACCTCTCGTGAGATGAAAGGATTGGAAAAGAGCAAAGAGGTACCTTCACTTTTAATCTATATACTTCTGTATCATTTTAATTTTTCATAAAAAGCACTTATTCACTTATTAATTTTGAAATTTAAAATACCTACAAGTTGGGATGCCTGGGTGGCTCAATTGGTTAAGCATCTGCCTTTGGCTCAGGTTCTGATCCAGGTCCTGGGATCGAGCCCTGTGTAAGTCTCTCTGCTCAGCTGGGAGCCTTCTTGTCCCTCTCCCTCTGCCCGCCACTCCCCCCATTTGTGCTTCATGCGCGCACGCTCTAAATAAATAAATAAATAAATAAATAAATAAATAAATAAAATCTTTTTAAAAAATACCTGGAAGTTTAGGGGCATCCGGGTGGTGCAGTCTGCTAAGTGTCCTACTCTTGGTTTTGGCTTATCATGATCTCAGGGTCATGAGACTGAGCCCCACTTTGGGCTCTGAACTCAGCGTGAAGTCTGCTTAAGACTCTCTTTCCTAGGCACCTGGGTGGCTCAGAGGGTTAAGCCTCTGCCTTTCGCTCAGGTCATGATCTCAGGGTCCTGGGATCGAGGCCCACATCAGGCTCTCTGCTCAGTAGAGAGCCTGCTTCCTCCTCTCTCTCTGCCTGCCTCTCTGCCTACTTGTGATCTATCTCTCTCTGTCAAATAAATAAATAATCTTAAAAAAAAAGACTCTCCCCCTCTCTCTGCCCTCCCTGCCCCCCCCAAATAAATAAATAAATCTTTAAAAATAAAATACCGGAAGTTTAAAAAAAAACATGCCTTCTGACTCAGTTAAAGGCAGTAGGGGATAGGTTCGGGAGATGGTATGGGAGCATCCTGGAATATTTGATGCTCTTCAACTCAGTGAAATGAAGTAGTGTGGGGATTATCCACTTTGAAGACTCTGTGTAACAAACATTACTATTAGCTTCTTCCCTTCATCACTTAGAATGTTTTCTTTATGGATCCTCATGTAATATATGGCTAGGAAGTACCAAGAACTTTTTTTTTTTTTAAGTAGGCTCCACCCAGCATGGAGCCCATTGTAGGACTTGAACTCATGACACTGGGGAGATCAAGAGTCGGAGGTTTAACCTCCAGCTGAGCCACTTAGGCTGTCTGAGAACTCTTAATACTAGCTTAAGCAAGTTGTTTTTATTTTTTAATTTTTTAAGATTTTATATGTCAGAGAAAGAGAGAGATTGAGAAAGAGAGAGAGAACAAGAAGGGGCTGCAGCAGGCAGAGGGAGAAGCAGGCTCTCCACTGACCAGGGAGCCCAATGTGGGACTCGATCCCAGGATTCTGAGATCATGACCTGAGCTGAAGGCAGACGCTTAACCAACTGAGCCACCCAGGTGTCCCAGCAGGTTGTTCTTAGACCACATTTATTCAAATGAAAATGGGAAAAATACATCTGCAGAAGTAATAGCTTGATTATCAATGTCACTTAATAAATTATCAAAGACAGATTGTGTGTGTTTCACACTCAAAATGGGTCTGCCCTAACTGCTAAGTACAGTGCTGTGCAAGGTATAGTCATGGAAAAGGTTAGTTCCTGGGGCGCCTGTATGGCTCAGTTGGTTAAGAGGCTGCCTTCGGCTCAGGTCATGATCCCAGGGTCCTGGGATCGAGCCCCACATTGGGCTTCCTGCTGATCAGGGAGCCTGCTTCTCCCTCTCCCTCTGCTACTCCCCCTGCTGTGCTCCCTGTCAAATAAATAAATAAAATCTTTTTAAAAATTAGGAAAAAAAAGAAAAAGAAAAGGTTAGTTACTGCCCTTCAGTGTAGTAATTTGTACTCTAGTTCAAAGGCAAGTATTCTCTAAAGCAGCCATTGGTGAAGGTATATAAAGGAATGGAGTTAGGAAAAGAGGAATATTTTCTTCCTCATTTCTTTGAAAGTTTATATAAGAGGTTTCTGCACCCAACATGGGACTTGAACTTACAACCCCGGGATCAAGAGTCACATGCTTTTCTGGGTGATCCAGCCAAGTGCCCCTGTTCCTCGTTTTTAATTTAGCAGGCCTGAGAATGTCTTGGTACACAGTACCTGAAGAAAGCCATCACACTGGAGAAGTTCCTTGGGAAATAGATGGGACTTGGGTTGTTTGTTCAGTGGGGTATCTGAGACCTAAATAGAAGCAATACTAAGGAATTCCTCAATAGGGCCCGAAAGTTCCAAGGCAGTTGGTAAATGACAGTTACAGAGGAAGTAGGGACAGAAAAAACATGTCCGGGAATGAATGATGCCCTAGGCCCAGGAGATGCTGAGACTGTGTAATAAAGACGTCGCATCACACACCTTTGAGTATTTCTCCGACAACTCTCTCCTCACTCCTTATTTGCTTCCCATTTTCAGCATGCTGGACAGCAGTAATCAGTCTCACTGGAACAATGAGCTCGTAGGAGAACAGCTACAGCAGAAAATCTCTCAGTTGCAGGACCAGCTGGACGCTGAGCTGGAGGAGAAGAGGCAAGTCTTGCTTCAGCTGTCCAGAGAGAAAGGTAGGTCAGGCTGTGAAGACCTTTCTCAAGTGAATCATCCTTCCACATCTGGTGTGGGAGAAGGGAACTTGGGCCAGCATTTCTCCGGTCCCCTCACCTGATCGTATTTTAATGTGAATCAGGGATAACTAGAATAAGAACACTGGCAATCAGATCAGATTTCAATCAAGAAAGAGTGACACCTACCTCACATGCAGAGGGTTTTATATGTACTGAGTTTTCATTTGAGAGGATGGCAGCTCTTAAATTTATTGTTTTTATTTATTTACTTGTTTTCTGAGAGAGAGAAAGAGCACCAGGACAGAGGAAGAGAGAGAATCGCAAGCAGGCTTCATGCCCAGCACAGAGACTGAGGCAGGGCTCAATCTCACAACTCTGAAATCATGACCTGAGCGAAAATCAAGAGTTGAATGGGTGCTCAACCAACTGAGCCATGTAGGTGCCCCTTAAAAGTTTTTTTTTTTAAGATTTTATTTATTTTACAGAGAGAAATACAGCCAGAGAGGGAACACAAGCAAGGGGAGCAAGAGAGGGAGAAGCAGGCTTCCTGCCGAGCAAAGAGCCCGATGTGGGACTTGATCCCCGGTCTCCAGGATCATGACCTGAGCCGAAGGCAGTCGCTTAACCAACTGAGCCACCAGGCGCCCAAAAAGTTTTGTTTTTAAAACATTCACTTTATTTATGAAAGTGCTTACTTTTATTCTTACTAATTATTTCATAGATGACTGGAAATCTTGCTTTTTGATTCATTTTGTTTTAGCACCTGATGCCTCAAACTGCAAAGCAAATTACTGCTCTTGGTTACCATTCCCATTTCCACCCCACCGTCTTTTTTTTTTTTTTTTAAGTTTTTATTTATTTGACGAGAGAAACACAGCCAGAGAGGGAACACAAGCAGGGGGAGTGAGAGAGGGAGAAGCAGGCTTCCCACCGAGCAGGGAGCCCGATGTGGGGCTCAGTCCTGGGTCACCAGGATCATGACCTGAGCCGAAGGCAGTTGCTTAACAAACTGAGCCACCCAGGCGCCCCTTCCCCCACCCCCGTCTTAACTCTGAGATCATGGTAGATAGTTATTCTGAAGATTTTTAAATACTGTCAAAGAGACTTTGTCTCACTTTTTTTTGCTAGACTGGACCTTGATATTTAGTCATATCTAGGTTAGGTGTCATTAGATTCTAGTATATTTACATAGAAGAGTGAAGGAAAAGAAATATGACATCAAGACAAATAGAGATAGGAACCATAAAGGGGTAAAACCCAGGAGCACATTCTAAGGACCTTGTAGTATATATAAGATACAAGTGAAGTATTTTAAGGACCTTGGGATAATCTAATCTAAACTCCTCCCTCTAATGCATGGTAATGAAATGATCACACTAAACACTGATCACCTTCCTTACTTGAAACACCCATACCCACTCACAAACACGTGCACATAGAAATACCCAAAGGCCTATTCTCCTTCCCTCCAGATCAGGGTGGGAGTGGGAGGTGCCACAGGAAGCCAATAGATGAGAGTCAGAATGGAGCTAGGGAGGAGCTGGGGAGCTACTGGTTTGGCTGATGCTATAAAAAAGTTTGCACTGTAGGGTCACCTGGGTGGCTCATTCAGTTAAGCATCTGCCTTAGGTCATGGTCTCAGGGTCCTGGATACAGCCCTGTGTCAGGCTGGTGGTGGTTGTGGTGTATTGTTTTGTTTGGGTTTTTTTTTTTTTTTAACAGTTCTGCAGATTTTTTTTTATTTTGTTTTTAGAGTCTAAGTGTCAGCTTTACTGGGTCATTAAACTGGAACCCCTTTGTAGAATAAGATGGAACTGGAGTGCCTCAGTCGTTAAGCGTCTGCCTTCAGCTCAGGTCATGATCCCAGGGTCCTGGAATCGAGCCCTGCGTCGGGGTCCCTGCTCAGTGGGAAGCCTGTTTCTCCCTCTCCTGCTCCCCTGCTTGTGTTCCCTCTCGCGCTGTGTCTCTCTCTGTCAAAGAAATAAATAAGATCTTTAAAAAAAATAAAATGGAATTGCATCTCTAAAGATAAATTTATAAAATGAATTAAACATTAGTGGGAAATTTAATTTGCACTTGATCCAACTTTAAGCGTGATTACTGATAACTACAGAGTTTCAGCTTTCTGGATGAATTTTTCTTTCCCAGCTCAAAACAAGGATCTACAGCTTGAAGTCACCAATCTGCTTCAGAAGCATAAGCAGGAAGTAGAGATCCTCCAAAATCAGGAGACAATTTCCCAGTCTCCTGACAGGCAATCTGAACCAGCCACTCACCCAGCTGTGTTCCAAGAGACCACTCTGACAGAGGTAAGAGCATGTCTAATCGAGCAAGTCCCTGAGCAGAAGGATCCCCTGTATAGTGAGATCTCTGGCAAATATCCCTGGAAGAGATGATGCTTGAGAGCAGTCTTCGGAAGGCTGTGAGATGACTTCATGAGCTTCACACATTTTTGCCACCCTTTCCAGCTCACAGCATTCAGAATGCTTTTCAGATGAGGACTTGAGATGATCTGATGAAGAGCAAACAGCCGTTAGAGGCTGTGTGACTTACTGCTGCTACTGAACATGAGAACTTAGGGGAGAAAGCCCTTGTGAAGGGACACAGTTCCCTTTTACTCCTGCTGTTAGTATTTTATTATTACCAACAACTGCTTTGAGAATAGTTATTCCCATGCCTCTCATATTTCTACTCCCTTTTACCCATGCTTTTCTCACAATAGCCTTGTGAACCAAAAAACCAAGAAGAAAAGAAACTGTCCCGGATGTTAAGTGAGTTGCAAGTATCGCATGCAGAGATCGTGCTGGAACTAGAAAAGACCAGAGACATGCTCATTCTGCAGCGCAAAATCAACGTGTGCTATCAGGTGCAAGAGAAGGTGGTACAGGAAGAGGGTAGATAAATGGGCATTTGGGAACCACTTCCACACCGGGAATGAAGTGAGGCCCGGGTTTCCAAGGCCGTTGCGAGGCAGTATGCTGCCCTGTAACACAAATTGCCATCCTTTGATGCACTTGAGGACACACACGTACCCATGGCACCTTGGCAGTAGAAGCTGGTGAAGGGGTCAGCTAATGAAAACAGCAGGTATGAAGCTTCTAGGTTCCAGTTTCCCCAGAATCAGGAAACTATTATCCTATGGCACCAGTAGCACAACTGGTCCCAGAGGAGTCTGTGATGACCCCAGGATTTTTTCTAGTGGATCAGTCTGCCCTGTTAAGGAGATAGTGGAGTCTACTTTACCTGAACGAGTGCCACCTTTTTATCTGGGCCCTTTGATGCTGGGCCACTTAAATAGAAAAGTTCAGACATTATTTTGTTTCAGGAGGAACTGGAGGCGATGATGACAAAAGCAGATAATGAAAATAAAGATCACGAAGAAAAACTGGAGAGGATGAATCAACTGCTAGACCTCAAGAACAATCGTATCAATCAGCTGGAAGGTATTTTGAGAAGCCATGGCCTTCCAACATCCGGCAAGTCTTAGTCCTTTGTTCTCATCTTGGACCCTTCACATAGCTTAATGCCTGCGCTACCTCTTTGCACCTGCCTGGAAGGCAGCCCTTTGCGTCTTGGCAAGAGACAGGTCCCTCCTGTTCTTCATCCTATAGTCTTTGGTGTTTTCATACATGGTTAGCGACCGCTTTTCCTCTTTTGTGTCAGGGTCTTCCTCTGATTCCTCTGAAGAGTTTAAACAGGGCCCAGCAGTTGCTGACTCTGTTTTGGGAATTGAAAGAGTTATCACTGGTGGCCCCCAGGGTGGCATACTACACTCCCTCTCTCAAGATTATTTCCTCAGCCCAGGCCAATATAGAGCTCTATCACTCCTCTCATCATCCTTTTCTGTGTCTTCTCTCTAACACTCTCTAAATTCTTTATTGCAGTTTGAGGATGTCAGTGTGACAGGGAAGCGGGCCAGACATTTAACACAGATTTCATAGTGCAGTACTTCATTTAGTACAGTCGCTGCTGACCAGGAGCTGGTCTCAGTCTTGCTTGTCAAGAATATTGCCTTTGTTATTAGACTCAGTTTTCAGAGACCTGACTCACACTAACCAAATTCACCAAAGAGCAATATTATTTTTTCATGTTTAATAATTTATTTTATTTTTTCAGTGTTCCAAGATTCATTGTTTATGCCCCCACCCAGTGCTCCATACAATACGTACTCTCAGTACCCACCACCAGGCTCTCCCATCCCCACACTCCTTCCCCCCAAGACCCTCAGTTTGTTGCTGAGTCCAAAGTCTCTCATGTTTCATCTCCCTCCCTGATTTACCCCACTTCCCATTTCCTTTCCTTTTCCTACTGTCTTCTATATTACCCCTTATGCTCCACAAGTAAGCGAAACCATATGATACTTGACTTTCTCTACTTGGCTTATTTCACTCAGCATAATCTCCTCCAACCCAGTCCATGTTGCTACAGAAGTTGGGTATTCATCCTTTCTGATGGAGGCGTAGTATTCCATTGTATATATGTACCATAAAAGATCAATATTTAAATCAGAATGTTCATTTATATTTTATTATAGTGGCTGTTTCATTACTGCCATGAGAATATCTGGAACTACAGGAAGCAGCTTAGTTAGTGTGGAACTAGAGTAAAGGAAGTGGGTCATGCTAGGGCATTATTTCTCCATCCAAGGGTGAGTCTGTTAAAAAGTCACTGTCATGTAACAAAGGAAATCCTCCCTTGGATTGAAATTCTCATGCCTTTCAGATTCAGGGTCTTTATCCTGGGACAGTGCAGGATAAATACTCTTTATCTACATCTGAAGACTCATTTGCTTTGACTTATAGTTCTTTCATTCCTGGTAAGATCAAAGAGTTTTTCATATGTATACCAGTTATTGTATTGTGTCTTTTGAGGATTGCCTGTTTCTGTCCTTTACCTCTTTTTTTTTTTTTTTTAAGATTTTATTTATTTATTTGACAGAGAGAGATCACAAATAGGCAGAGAGGCAGGCAGAGAGAGAGAGGAGGAAGCAGGCTCCCTGTCAAGCAGAGAGCCGGATGTGGGACTCCATCCCAGGACCCTGAGCTCATGACCTGAGCCGAAGGCAGAGGCTTAACCCTCTGAGCTACCCAGGCGCCCTCTTTACCTCTTTCTTGATAGCATTTTATTCATTTGTAGAATTTCTTTATATGCTAAAATTTTAGCCCTGTGTCATGTAATGCAAAACTTTAAATCTCTTTTAGTTATGTTAATCCTATCAGTTAAGAAACTATTAAACTAATCTTTGTATTCCATTTATTTTGGGCAGGAAGGCATTCTGATGTATTAAAAATATTTTTATTCTACTACATTAAGTTTTTTTTTTAAGATTTTGTTTATTTATTTGACAGATATCACAAGTAGGCAGAGAGGCAGGAGGAGAGAAAGGAGGAAGCAGGCTCCCTGCCAAGCAGAGACCCCAATGCAGGCCTCCATGCCAGGACCCTGAGATCATGACCTGAGCGGCAGGCAGAGACTTTAACCCACTGAGCCACCCGGGCGCCCTACATTAACCCTTCATATAGGAATTTCATCATCGACACATTGTGATGATTCACATACTCCCCAATTTAAAGCAGATTATATATCAGAGTTTCTATTTGGTTGGACATGGGAGGTAATGCACAGATTTGGTATACTGTCTTAGGAAACTTTTCATCCCTTTGCCTATATTTTTAACCTATTTCCAGTAAGTTTCCTCTCCAACTTTTTACTCCATTACTCTTTGACTCAGAGTGGATTTTTAAATTTTTTAAATATTTCTTTTGGCCTTCTTATGTTGAAACCAAATTCTTAACAGAGTGAAGATTCTTGTGACTGATCTGGCTAGAAGGGAAATCATTTCTTGGTAGAGCCCATGTCATGTAAGAGGCACTATGACTATGACTTGCTATTCTCTTGATCACCCACATCTCAAATATTTGGAACTACTCCTATTTGATGTTTCTAGTGCTTCTCTGTTGGAATGAACAATTAATTCATAGAACCTTGCTGTTAGATAAAACAATGATATCTGTAGGTGAAATTATGCCGCCAGTGTTTTCCTGAGCTTAGCATTTGCTTTCCAATCATTCATTTTGTACCTTATCTCTAAAGCAGGTCATAAGTTAGTCGGCCATCAGAATTCAAAGCTCCTGGTTGTCATTCTTTGGCTTTTCCTTTTGAATTACATGGTGTCTCAAAATCATCAACAATGTGGACTTTCATCATGATTTTTATTCTCTTTTTGTCCAACTTACTTTACCCCAGGGAAGAGCTCTCTATGCTTTAATGGATAGGCAGTTTTCTTTTCCCTCTAGAACAGCTCAAAGATGTGGCTTATGGCACCCGACAGTTGTCTTTATGTCTGGAAACCCTGCCAAATCATGGAGATGAGGAGAAAGTGGACATTTCTCTGCTACATCAGAGTGAAAATCTTTTTGAACTACACATCCACCAGGCCTTCCTGACATCTGCTGCCCTGGCTCAGGCTGGAGACCCTCAACCTACCACTTTGTGCACCTATTCCTTCTATGATTTTGAAACCCACTGTACCCCACTAGCTGTGGGGGCACAGCCCCTCTATGACTTCACCTCCCAGTATGTGGTAGAAATAGATTCCCTTTTTTTGAACTACCTTCATGGGGCTTCGGCCCGGCTTGATCTAAACCAGGCTGTAGCCAGTGAGCACCACACTCTTGCAGCTGGATGGATTTGCTTTGAGAGGGTGCTGGAAACTGTGGAGAAGGTCCATGGCTCTACCACACTTACTGGTAAGTGCTGTCAGCTTCCCACAGCTCCCAGGACTAATGTGGAATTTCCCAGAGTCTATAGCTGCTCTTCTGGTGGTTTCCCATCTCCTTCCTCTGCCTTTATTCTTAATCCTCGCCACACCATCCGTATCCTCCATGCCTTTCATACTTTCTGCTATCCAGGAGCTGGTGGAGAAGACTTCGGGGTGCTAGAATACTGGATGAGGCTGCGCTTCCCTATAGGATCCAGCCTACAAGCAGGCAATAAGCGAAAGAAGGCTCAGGCCTACCTGTCAGCCAGTGTGCTTCGAGTCTGGGAGGCCCAGGAGGATAAGGTGAGAAAAAGGATGTGCCCAAGCATCTCAAAGGAGCTACAGCCAAGCAGTTCATGAGAACAGCTCAGTCTTCCACTCTCAATAAGTATTTGCTGAATGTGAATGAAGGAGAAAAACTGTCGTGCCACAACCAATCCAGATTCTTCCCTTGGTCAAGCTTGGGTTTGAAATGAAATCATACCCTCGGAGCTAGCTGCTTCCCCGTGCTGTGAACAAAATAGCTTCTCTGTTGCATTCTCTAAGATAAGGCTTAAGCCCAGGACCTCTCTCAAATAGCTAACTGCCAGAGCCAGTTTGCAGGCAGGTGAAAGTCACGAGGTTTCTCTGTGACCCAGTCAGAATTCAACAGTTCCTTAGGTCTAAGCTCTTCCTCATCTAGGGTGCTGGGCTTCAGCTACAACAACTCTCTCAGCCTGCCGTTTTCCTTCATCCAAGACCAACATCTTTCCAGTCCAGATCGGAGACTTGGAAGCATCAGAATGAGCTGCGGGTGGAAATCATCAGATGCTACGGCCTCCGGAGTCGGCGGCTAGGAATGCAGCCCAGTCCATATGTCATGTACCGCTTCTTCACCTTTTCGGACCACGACACTGCCATCATTCCAGCCAGTAACAATCCCTACTTCAGAGACAAGGCTCGATTCCCAGTGCTTGTGACCTCTGACCTGGATAAATATCTGAGGCGAGAGGCCCTGTCTGTGTACGTTTTTGATGATGAAGACTCAGAGCCTGGCTCATACCTTGGCCGGGTCCAAGTGCCCTTGCTTCCCCTTGCGCAAAACAAATCCATTAAAGGTGGGAGTTCAAGGTTATTACATCTTTCTGTTCTCTGCCCAGTGTTGTCTTCCTATCTTACTTTTCTTTGATTACTTGCTTGCAGTAGTCTCTCTTAAAAAACAGGCTGAGAGGACTTTAGAATATGGTCAAGAGCAACAGAAGACCCGGTGCCTCACTAATCCTATGGAAACATTGGCTGCTTCTGCGTTTTGGTTTTTGTTTTTAACAGCAAAAGCAAGATTCTTAAGTGGGTAGACCCACCAGCCTAAAGTCCAAACATCCATTGCTGAACAAAGCTTTCCTGACTCTGTAGTGTTTCCCAGTATTTGT
Source organism: Spilogale gracilis (assembly GCA_004023965.1). Lineage (NCBI taxonomy): Eukaryota > Metazoa > Chordata > Mammalia > Carnivora > Mephitidae > Spilogale > Spilogale gracilis. Next base: position 85,381 of record PITA01007918.1, read on the forward strand.
GTTTACTTAAGGCCTATTGTTTCTTTGCCCATGACTAGATAGAGACTATAAGCTATGTTCTTAATACTCTCCCATATTTTTTTTGCTTCTTTTAAGCACAAGTTAGACTTTCATGCCACATCATGAAAAATTTCTTGGATCTTTCTTTCCCCAATATGGAGCTGACATAAACTTAGGAACGGTCAACTCTCTGGTTCTAGTATTAGGAGGGTGAAGCAGGGGTATCTGTGTATCCAAGTCTGGGTGGGAATAGCCAGTACCAGCTATGTTTAACATACTTCGAGAAAGTATATGAGGAGGCCTCCATCCTTCCAATACCATAAGAGCTTAAAGAAAAAAAAAAAGCCAACACTTTTGCTCACAACTCATTCTTTGCCAAAAAGAAGAGGCAATATGGGCCATCTGTTAAATTGATCAGTGTTACAAATCAGAAGTCTGGCATTTAGAAAAAGCTATTTTGCTGAAGTTTTCTTGCTTTTGTTATTTTAAAAATAGGGACCACTTTAGTGTAGAAATAGTTTCTTTGGTCTACCTGAGACTTAGCAAGCATTAGCAAGGTAACAGCAATAATGTAGTCATGTTTATTGGCTAGGTGACTGATAAGCAAGGTACACCTTCCCATATGTCTTTTGACTATCCCTTCCTGAAACTTGGAGCTATCCATCTTCCCCTACAAATATTCTAAGTGAATATTAATATTCACTGCTATTTTGTTAGTTCTGAGTGTATTGTCAATGCTTATGTAATGGATGTTAATTAATGACAAAATATAGTAAAATTCAAAATCGGGGACTAGATAAGGTGCTGGTAAATTCTTACTGCCTACTTCATGTGATCAGATCTTATTAATGTCTATGTGTCTCTCAGGTGATTTTAACCTCACTGACCCTGCGGGGAACCCCAGTGGATTTGTTGAGGCACAACTGGATTGGAAATCTTTCTACCTACCCCCAGAGAACTTCCTGAAACCAGAAGCTCAGCCTGAGGAAAAGGACACCAAGGACGGTGTAGAGATCTCATCTGAAAAGGAAAAGGCTTCCTTTTCTCCCCAGGTAGCAGATCTCCACCAATCCTGTGGAGCATTTTTGAGGAAAACAGTATTAAAATTGTAGTATAAGAAATGCCTTCTCTGTAATGTCACGTGTTCAGCAAACTTATTCTGCATCCCTCATAGTGCCATGAGCCTACTGAAGAAGCAAAACCCTGGGTTTTCTTGTTGGGAGGAGAGAGAAATAGCATCTCTCAGCTCTGTGGCAGGAGAGACATGAGGTCTCATGCTAGGCTGTTAAACTCTCATTTTGGGGGTGCCTGGGTGGCTCAGTAGTTGAGCCTCTGCCTTCAGCTCAGGTCATGATTCTGGAGTCCTGGGATCGAGCCCCCGCTTCGGGCTGCCTGCTCGGCGGGAAGCCTGCTTCTCCCTCTCTTGCTCCCACTGCTTGTGTTCCCTCTCTGGCTGGGTTTCTTTTTGTCAGATAAATAAAACCTTTGAAAAAAAAAAAGCTCTCATTTTGTAAGGCTGTCTCTGATCCTTCTGTTTAGGACCAGATGGCATTTGCTGAGATTCCCATTGAAGCTGGCCAGTATCAAGCTAAGCGAAAACCTCCACAGGTAGTAGAAAGAAAGGAGAGGGAACACCAGGTTGCAAGCTACTCAAGAAGAAAACATGGCAAAAGAACAGGCATCCAAGGGAAGAACAGAATGGAATATCTTAGTCGTAACATCTTAACCGGAAATACACTACAAGTAAGGCCTTAGAAACCCTACAGAATTAAAATAGGGGTTTTAGGATCCCCAGATATATTATTCTTGGGTAGAAGTGGACACCCAAGATAAGCAGTAATCATGGTTTTGATGTAGCCAATATATGTTTCCTCAAAGACAAATAAAACTCCGAACAGTTCAGTTCATTTCATTTTAATAAAATTCAGTTCATTTCCGTTCATTTTAATAAAACTCCGAACAGTTCAGTTCATTTCAGTGTAATTTAGTTCAACAGCTTATGCAATTTGCGATTTATACTGAGAATTTTACCAGGCTGCCTCAACTGTAGTCAAAATAAGTTAAAGAATGAGTATTTATTGAACGCCTACTATATGCTAATACAGTCTTTTCTTCATAGGAAACTGGATTAAAGTTATTATGTAGCACCTAAAACACATGATATTATAAATATATATGATCATATGATTAAATAATATGATTATATATTATATATTGTATTGGTTGTATAATTATATTTACATATTATGAAATTATTATTAAGTCTACAATATATATACAGTTGACCCTTGAACAACATGGATTTGAACTGCATAGGTCCACTTATACATGAGGGTTTTTTTTCTTTTTTTTTCTTTTTTTTTTTTTTTTATTGTTACTAAATTTTTTTTTTCCAGTGTTTCAAGATTCATTCCCCATTCCCCACACCCAGTGCTCCCCGCTTTAGGTGTCCCCAGTACCCACCACCAGGCTTTCCCATCCCTCCACCCCCCTCCCTCCAAGTCCCTCAGTTTGTTTCTGTGTTCAAAATCTCTGTTGTTTCGTTTCCCTCCCTAGATTACCCTAGTTCCTATTTGCTTTCCTTCTCCCACTGTCCTCCAGTTTGCCCCTCATGCACCGCAAGTAAGTGAGACCATGCGATACTTGACTTTCTCTTCTTGGCTTATTTCACTCAGCATAATCTCTTCCAGTCCAGTCCATGTTGCTACAAAAGTTGGGTATTCATCCTTTCTGACGGAGGCATAGTACTCCATTGTATATATGTACCACA
>PITA01007919.1:0-45266 GCA_004023965.1 Spilogale gracilis
TTCTTTGGGACTATCAAAACAAAACAAAACACCCAGAAGCTTTCAGAGGCCATTCAGAAGATAACCAAACACATCAAAGGTTCTCTTAACCCGGAGGCAGGAGGAAGCAGCAATGCCAATCTATCGATAATGGGTCCATCTCTCCCTACCCCATTCATTCCTGCTGTTCTCACTGATAGGGAACAATTAGGTTTTTCTTCAATCCTCAAATACTGATAACATTCAAATAGGTCAAGCAAAGCTCAACACAGGGCAAATTGGGACATTCCTTTTAAACTTTTTAGAAACCGAAAACCTAGATGTTTCTGACTCCCCCCACCCATGACATAATTATTCTAATTGTTAAAATCTGCTAAGTTTAAAATTAGATTACTTATGCAGTTTTCTCCTAAGGCACTTTCATTTCAAAAATATTTTTAACATTTCTAGTACTATTTAAAATTGAATTTGATTTTCTTCTTTTCCTCTTTTCCTCTTCTGGGATTTAAAGGAGAATATTTGCTATGTGTCCAGAGAAAGGTTGCCATGTAAAGCACACTTTATTTGAAAGTGTACGAATGATTTAAAACGAGATGCTATGGGTACTTTGTAAAAATAGACTTTGCATCACTGTCAGCGTAAAGAGCGAAATGATGATGCAAATAGAGCAAAACCCTCAATAATATTGAGGCAAGGGAGACAACCAAACAAGAGGGGCGGTTGGTGGGGGGATGGGCTAAATGGCTGCTGGGGATTACGGTGTGTATTTTGATAAGTACTGGGTATTGTGTGTTAAGTGATAAATCCTGAAACAAATATTGCACTATATGTTTACTAACTGGAATTTAAATACAAACTTGAAACAAAAACAGTAAATAAAGTACTTTGATTAAAACAACAACACTGATATTAGACTAGATGCTAGAAAACCTGGATTCAGGTTCTAGTCCCTGCATTCAGTCTCCACTTGTGCAAGAGTGAGGGAGGGGAGAATAATCTCTTCCTTCACATCTCTGGAGCTCAGCATCTTAAGCCTTTTTTGTTGTTGTTTTTTTAAACTATTTTCCTATTGATTTCTGCTTTTTTATTACAAAGAAACTGCTATTTCAGCTAGTTTATATTCTTCCTTCACTTTATCCCTTTTAGACTTGAAGTCTATGGAAAACAAAGCATGGTGGTCATAACTACCCCATTAATTTTTAAGGGCCCACGTCGGTTTGAGCTAGTTTTTTAATACTGTGAGTGATGTGACTGACGTTGCTGGGTCGAAACAATTAACTTGGTTCCAAGTGAGAAAGGACTAAGATGAGGAAGAGAAATTGCTATGTGACTGACCTTTGTAGATTGTATCATTGTGACCACATATAGGCCCAGGTATGTCTCACATGAGTGGTCTGAGAGGGCCTTGTGGCAAAGACCCTGGCTGGGGAGTCTGAAGATTTGGACTTGAGACCAGATTCCCACCTCAACTCGTAATGTGAGTTTGAGCCGGTTACTTCATTTCTCTGTTCTTGTTTCTTCATTTGTGAAATAAGGGTGGATTAGAGGGAAGATTCATTTCATCTCTGGGATTGTCAGAACGAGCATTTGTGAGGTATTTATGTAGGGACTATGCTGGGTAAATTCTGTTGAAGGAATTATGGTTGGTGCGTTGGTCTCTCCTGTTTCTTTGGCTGAGTGACATTTTTGTTCAGCAGATTGTACGTTATGGTTTTATAACTTTTTTATAACTTTTTTTTAAACTCGCATGTGTCTTCTTTACAATTAAGATCAGTTTATTTATACATCAGTCATATGTGAAGTTGATTTAGTAGATATGGTTTTCTCTCTTCTCCCAAGCTAACCAGCACTTTGCCCCTAAAAAAAGGAAGGACCAACAGGATAATGCAAGAAATCCAAGTGCTGAGTGTTTTAGTGACATAATAGGAGGAGATTTGATTTTCTTTTAGTTCTCAATCAGCAGAAATATATTATACAAAAATTATTGCACTCAGTCCTTCAATCTTCAAACAATCTAAAAACCAATAACTAACTCTTCTGATATTTGATTGGCTACTGATCATTTCAGATAGAAGATACATTTTTTGCTTTCAGATGAAAGCTATTCAAAGTCCAAGTTTCATGGTTAATAAGCTGAACATCTTGATCACACAAAGAATGAAATATAGTGATGGGGTGGAGTGTTTAACAGGAAGTAATGTGTTCATGAACATGAGCTGTAGTCAGAAATACTTGTGATATGATGATACTTATAAAAAACAGTGATGTAGTTATATGTACCAATTCCATTAATGTGAAATTTGTTTGTTCATGGACAAAGAGTAGATAGTAATATGCAAAAAATGGCAATATTTGGGTAATGATAATTAGATTTAGAATGGATTTATTCCCCATTTAAAAATTTTTCACAAATATTTAAGTTTGCTTTTAAATAAAGCATAGGTACATTAGGTATTTGGGCTCAGTAATACACTTTTAAACAGATCCACTCAAACTGAACTCAAGCAAATCTCTCTATGCTTCATGGTTTTATGCTTTATTCATGTGAGGCACTGAAAGGGCATTTGAAGAGGGGCATCTGGATGGCTCAGTTGGTTAGGGTCTGGTTCTTGGTTTCAGCTAGGGTCATGATCTCAGGGGCCTGAGATCAAGCCCAGGGCTGGTCTCCAAGCTGTGGAGACTGCCTGGGATTCTCGCTCTGCCCCTCCCTCACTCTTGCACAAGCATGTGTATTCTTTCATTCTTTCCCTCTCAACAACAATAATAAAAGAAGATTGAACATTTGAAGAGATTGCTGTCTTTTGGAATAATGCTTATGTAGCTTTTGCTCTGCACCAAGCTCTGTGTTTTACATATATTGACTCATTTAATCCTAATAACAATACAGTGAATCAGACACTATTGTTATTCCAATTTTAGGGAGTGGAAAAACCAGGCTTAGAGACTTTAAGTAACTTGTCCAGACCCCATAGCTAGGAACTGGCAGACTGGCTTCTTTTTGATTTTTTTTTTTAATAATTTATTTTATTTTTTCAGTGTTCCAAGATTCATTGTTTATGTCCCACACCCAGTGCTCCATGCAATATGTGCCCTCCTAAATACCAACCACCAGGCTCACCCTCTCCCCATCCCTCTCCCTTCCAAAACCCTATTTGTATCTCAGAGTCCACAGTCTCTCATGGTTCATCTCTTTCTCTGATTTACCCCAATTCACATTTCCTTTCCTTCTCTTAACGTCCTCCATGTTACTCCTTATGCTCCATAAGTAAGTGAAACCATGTGATATTTGACTTTCTTTGCTTGGCTTATTTTACTCAAATAATCTTCTCCAGTCCCGTCCATGTTGTTACAAAAGCTGGGTATTCATCCTTTCTGATGGAGGCGTAATGTTCCATTTTATATATATGGACCATATCTTTTTTATCCATTTGTCTGTTGAAGGGCATCTTGGCTCTTTCCACACTTTGGCGATTGTGGCCATTGCTGCAATGAACATTGAGGTACATATGACCCTTCTTTTCACTACATCTGTATCTTTGGGGTAAATACCCAGCAGTGCAATTGCAGGGTCATAGGGTAGCTCTATTTTTTTTAAACTTTTTAAGGCCTCCACACTGTTTTCCAAAGTGGCTGCACCAATTTGCATTCCCACTAACACTGTTAAGAGGGTTCCTCTTTCTCCACATCCTGTCCAACACTTGTTTCCTGTCCTGTCAATTTTGGCCATTCTAACTGGTGTAAGGTAGCATCTCAATGTGGTTTTGATTTGAATTTCCCTGATAACTAATCATGTTAGCCTGGTTCCAGGGAACTAGTTGCAGCTTCCAGTGCCCTTCACACCACAAGAACACTCCTGATACATGACAGGATTCCTACCTGATGCTCAAAGCTACTACCTGTCTTACTCGTAGTGCCATATTCCTTCCTTCCTCTGTCATTCCCCTCCTCCTCCTTTGACATGGGCTGTGATGGGTCTAGAACTGGTTCCACTCCTCCCTACTCTTCTTTAGACTGCTGACCTTGCTGTCCTTGGGAGTTTTCTTCTTTATCTTGCCTAATTCCTACTCACTCATTTGTCTCTGGTTGGAGACACCAGAATGCCATGCAACTGTGGTATGTGGTTCAAAATGATAGTTTTTAAGACATACTGTGTATATACACTGTAAAAATTAAAGAGTAGTGACACTATTTGGTTAACCCACTGCCTTTTTTAAATCAGAATTTTACTAATTTGTTGCCATTGTCTGGCCTAAAGTGAAGTCCAGTTTTCTCAGATTGTGTAGACAAGGTTCTCTTGTACCTTATTGTATATTATTGTATATAGAAATAAATGTGTATTTTGCTGATTCTTGAGGAATGTTAGAATAAAGGATCATGAGTAGGATTCTTATGAAGAAAACTTATAGCTTAAAAGAGTAAGCAAGATTATTCCTAGAAAATCAGCCCAGTACAACCACACTGGTTAGTTAATACAAAGTTATTATTAATAATATAAACAAATAATACCTGTATACAAAAAATAGGTATTTGGATAAATCATTTATCAATTTATCTGCGTCATGCACATTGCTTGCCACTGGGATTAAAAATGAGAAAAGACAGTTTCTGACCTCATGGAGACCTCACAGACAAGCTTTTGAACTCTGGGAAGAGCTGACAACTGGCAGTGCATATGAAAATTTAGATTCAATTTTAAATTTACTTGTAATATATCTTCTGTGTGGATTTCTCTGGCTAGGTGTTAACAGGCCAGGAACCACTGACTATGGCAAGGTTTCTACCATTTGCTATTACACCAGATAGGGAATATAATCTGTGGGAATACAGAGAAAGAAGGTGGTATTTAAGCTGAGTCTTGCAGAAGGGATGTAAAAGAATCATTGGAAAAGTATTCCAGCCTGATGGATTAGTAGAAGCAGAGTTTAGACTCATTGGTAAACATATTGCAACTGGAAAAATATTAAGTGGTTGGTTGATTCATTCATCTAGCAAATATTTGGCATGCTGGATGCTGTTCCAGGTGCTGAATTTGGCAGTGACAAGACAAAGTCTCCACCCTCATGAAGCAAGTAGGTTTGTGGATAGGATACAGTGAATGATGAATCATGAAAGATTGGGGGAAAATTGTGGAGGCCTGTTACAAATTACATAATGTAGGTGATGATAACTTACATTTCAAAAACATTAATTAATATAATTATCCTTAAAAATTAGATTCCCAGGGCTTTTAGAATATAATTCTGCTTGCAAAGCTTCAATTATTCTCTAGCTTTTCAAGAAAATATCCACTTTACAAAGCAAGGCGCACCTATAAGCCTACTGCAATGGCCAGAGGAAATACTATGATCCAATATTTCACTCTATGACTTTTGTCAGTGTCTTATGCTGAGACACTTCTCTTGCTTAATGGAACAGTGAATTTACTTCTGTTCACTTTTGGTTCTCAGTAGCATGAAGTTTTTGCATTGAAAATTACGGATTGTCATTTAAGAGAAAGGTCCAGAGAATCCTTTTTTTTTAAATTTTTTTTAAAGATTTTATTTATTTATTTGACAGAGAGAAACATAGCTAGAGAGGGAACACAAGCAGAGGGACTGAGAGAGGGAGAAGCAGGCTTCCCATAGAGCAGGAAGCCCGATGGGGCTCGATCCCAGGTCTCCAGGATCATGACCTGAGCCAAAGGCAGTTGCTTAACCAACTGAGCCATCCAGGTGCCCCAGAGTATCTTTTTAAAATGTGTCAGGTTCAAAAATTGCTCCTTGAAGGTCTATAAGTTATTATCAAGTGTCAGAATTATGATGACAGGGTAAAAACTACACAAGTAGTTCTGACTATCTTTCTTTAAAGAAGATAGGGAAATTAAAAAGAGCAGTTTCTGAACCCAATTCTGGTTTTTTATTTTTGTCTGTACAATTCCTAACTGAAGATATTGGGTGAGGTTCCTAATCTGACTGTAGATTTTATCACCTACATAAAGGAGATAGAGTATCTTTTAAAGGAGTTTTTTTGAGGGATAGCTAAGATAATATATTAAAGTGTTTACTACACTCCCTGGCATATAGTAAGCACTCAACAAAATGTAGCTATCATTAAATATCTCAAGACTACTTCATTATAACCTAAAATCTTAGGTTATAATCTCAGCTATTGCTGAGTCTGATGGATTCTGGTTTTCTTAGTTATTTAAATGAATTTCAAGCATTATATTCCAGTCTGAACCTCTAGTTTTAGCTCAACATAGAGCTGTAAAATCAGTAACCCCTCAAAGATACTGCTTTTGGATCAAAGTCTTAAAATTGTCCCAGGAAGATACTTCCTGTCATATGGACAGTGATAATCAATTGTTGAAATCTAGAATACCACCCTGTATAGAAACGGTCTCATCCTGGCTGGTGGAAAAATTTATGAACAAGATTTTGAAATTGAAGGTCAGCAGATGATTTTCATCTAATGGCCATAAGGAGCAGTTAGAAAAAAGGTGAGCACTGCCTTATCTTTTCTCTGAACAACCTCTTTTGTTCTTGACTGGGCATCGAATCATGCCTCAGCAAGGTTGTGAGGGTGCTGGGAGTGCACTGCAGCTTCCTATTCTACTCACTCCTTCAAAAATGTTTCTAGAGCAAGAGAGTTATAAAGATAATATGTCATGAATAAAATTTGAGTGAATTTCTTCCTTTTTTTGTTATTTTTTTCCACAATTATAGAAAACATATTATCCAAGATAGTTCTTTGACTCCTCCCTCATTTTTTTCTCTCCAGAAACAATCTCTTTCAACTCCTTTTGATATTTATCCTCTGCTTTAAATACTATTCTATTCTTGCTACCTCTGAATTTCTCAGCTCTGTTGTTGATTTCCACCTTGGAAATGAACTTTCCGTCTCTTTTCATGAGCCCATTCTGACCACCACAGACATCCTTTATCCCCCCATCTTCCCAGGGCTATTGCATTGGTACTTTGGTTTGATTGGTATTTAGTAGTTACATTATTATGACCTTGTAAATATTTTTTATGGCTAATCTAAGTTAAGCTATGATTATGTTTCCTTTCCTCTTTTAGATTTTGTGCTTTTTCTGTAATTGATAGCTGTCTTGGCTTTTTTTGTTGTTTGTTTGTTTGCTTGTTTGCTCAGCTTTCTATATGCTTTTTACACTACAAGTCTCTGCCAGTGTTCCAAGTCTCATCTCAAGACATTCAGTTGTACAGATATTCTATCAAGGTCATCTTGAAATAATTTCTCTCCGAACTTTCTGATTTGTTTCTACATGTTCTCTTTTCTTTTGATTCCCCCTGCATGGGTTTGATTCTGGAATCTTCCTTCCCATCACCTTGGAAAATCTCTGCAGGTCTCTTTGCCTAGATCTCTAGTTCTATGTATCCTCTGTATTCTTCACTCCCTTATTTTGGTGAAATAAATTTTCCATTAGCTTCCTGAAAAAAGGATACAATATAGTTAAACTTCCTGGGCCTTTCAAATATCTGAAAACACCTTCATTCTTTCCTCATATTGGAATAATAATTCGGTTAGGTATAGAATTGTAGGTTGAAAATTATTTTCCTTCAGAATTTAAATGGCACCATTATAATGTCTTTTCCCTCTTTCAGTTTTGTTGTTCTGGTCTGATGCCAGTCTGATTCTTTATTTTTTGAACCGACTGATTTTTTTCTCTTTGAAAACATGTAGGATCTCTTCCTTTTCCTGAAATTCTGAAAGTTTATAAAGATTTGCTTTGTTGTGGGTTAATATTTACCCATTATGCTGGACACTTAGTAGACTGCTTTAATATGGAAACTCATATTCTTTACATCTAGAAAATTTTCCTGAAATTTTTTTCTTGCTGACTTCCTATTCTTTTCCCCCTCCTCCTCCTCTTCCTCCTCCCCCTCCTTCTTTTTCTCCTTCTCCTCCTTCTGCTTCTTTGTTATTATTTGGTTCCAGCTTTTTGGAAATCTTATTACTTAGATATTGATATCCTGAATTTAATTTTGTGTATTATTATTTTTCACATTTTATCTTCTATTTTCCATTTCTTTGGCACTTTTCCCTATTTTTCTAGGAGATACACTCAACTTTATCTTTAATCTTTCTGTTAGGTTTTGTTTTTAATTTCTGTTATCAGACTTTTAGTTCCAAGATCCTTATCTTGTTTTTTTTTTTGCATGTTTGATTTTATAATATGCTGTCTCATTTCACTGAGGCAATATTTTCTAATACCTGGTTGAAGACAGTAATGATCTGTTTTTTAGAAGTTTTCATCTCTTTTTATAGCCTTTTTTTCCAGTTAGGATTTAAAAAAATTTTTTTTTTAGTTTCTTGCTTTAATTTTTCTTTTTCATGTTAGAGACTTAAAAAATATTTTTTTATATTTCGTTGCCTCTTCATATTTAAGTGTTGGCTAAAAAGGTAACTGGAAGCTCTGCGCACATGGATGGATCTTAATGAAATTCACTGAAATAATTTCAATTGTAGGGTAGTCACAGTGGACTTTTACCTGTGGAACTCCTGACATCAGTATTTTTAGGTCATGCTTAATATTTACAGGTTCCTCAAGGAGGGTTTTTTTTTTTTTTTTTTTTTTCTCCTGACTGGACAATAAAGACATGGCTGCCAGGATTATGTGGGTCTCAGCAATCAGTATATACATACTCATTTAATTGCCTAGTTTTCAATGTGGTTCTTTTCTACCCATTGCTTGGGGAGCTTTTGTCCTGTTTTCTATAAAAAAATAAATCTCAGTGTTCTACTGGGATTGGGGAAAGTGGGTGTCTGGTTGCTCAATATTTAGGAGAGGGTTTGAGGTTATGATTCCCTCTTAAAAACAAACTTTCCACCAATCCTGCATATTTTATCCCCTTCCCCTTCACCCTACTTCTCAACAAACCTGGTGCTACCATAGTCTAAACTTTTGAAGATTCTATAGTCTGAGTTAAGTTGCTTGCTCTCTTTCCCCACTGCTGACTTAGAATTCAGCTTTCTTAGGGCTTCTAAATCCTTTATATCTTCATTAGCTGATTTCCTATTTCTAACATTTGGTTGTTGTTATCTTGTCTCACTTTTGCTCCATCTTTGTAGATTTATCTCTCTCCTTTCTCTCTCTCTCTCTCTCTCTCTCTCTCTCTCTCTCTCTCTCACACACACACACACACACACACACACACACACTTTTATTGTACTTTTGGTGGTGTTTTGGATAGAAATGAAAGTAAAAGCCTGTGTTCATATTCTCCATCTTTAGCTAGAACTCTCTTTACGATTAAAATACACTCTTGCAGATTGATAATCTCAGCTCAGAGATCCCGGAGATAGCATTCTGTGGAACTTTCAGCAGTGCCCTGGCTGCCTTCTCCTTTTGTCCAACGTACTTAGATTGTCAACATCAGGGTCATGAAAGCAGTTTGTGATAAAGCAACACATAAATATCTTAAAAGCATTGCAAGACTGGGGCACCTGAATGGCTCAGTTGGTTAAGCATCTTCCTTCGGCTCAGGTCATGATCCCAGGGTCCTGGGATCAAGCCCCTATCATGCTCCCTGCTCATCAGGGAGTCTGTTTCTCCTTCTTCCTCTGGAGTGCTCTTTCTCTCAAATAAATAGATAGATAGATAGATAGATAGATAGATAGATAGATAGATAGATAGATAATCTTTAAAGAAAAGTAACAAGATTAAGAGAGCTACCAAGATCGTTTCTACATGATTTTTTAAGTTGCCTTGGCAAAGTGATTCATTTATTCTTTCACTACCTGGGCATCTATTAGATGCTCACCCTGTTATGCATTGCTGGGCACTGTCAAAACTTGAATAAGAGATTGATTTTGACCTTGTGAACCTTCTGCACTAGGATGGAAGACAGTTGCCACTCTTCAAGATGCAATATGGTAAATGACATAATGGAGTTATTAACAAGTGCTAGAGTCTCTAAGGGGTGGGGCTGAGCAAGTCTGCCTTCAAATTCACGATTGGAAATGTGTCTCAGCTCTCATAGTTCAGCAATAATTTCCCAGAAAAATCCTCTCATTAATTCATAACTGGTAAAGTTACTAACTTTCCAGCACTGTAAGAGTCTTTAGGGTCAAAAGGGACTTTAGAATTCATTTGTAGCTTCTTCATTTTACCTCTAAAAACTGAGGCTTGCTCAATCCTGGTGAAGTCAGGATTGAAACTCTGGTTTCTTGATTCCAATAGTAATTATCTATCCACTAACTTGTATTGATTCCCTACTCTGAAGCCCCATTATGGATAAATAGGAGTAAATTTCTTTTTTTTTGAGATTTTATTTATTTATTTGACAGAGAGAAACACAGCCAGAGAGGGAACACGAGCAGAGGGAGGGAGAGAGGGAGAAGCAGGCCCAAGGAGTAAAATTTTTAATTGGTGTCTCTGAGTCTCAGAGATATGAAGTAATAGTTTTGAACAACCCAAGGACTTTTTTTTTTTTAAGATTTTATTTATTTGACAGAGAGAGACAATGCGAGAAAGGGAACACAAGCAGGGGGAGTGGAAGAGAGAGAAGCAAGATTCCTGCCAAAGAGGGAGCCCAATGCGGGGTTGGCTCCCAGGATCCTAGGATAACTACCCAAGCCCCTAAGCCTGCAGGCAGATGCTAAATGACTGAGCCACCCAGGCGCTCCCGTCCTGCCCCCTGCGGCCCCCCCCCCCCCCCGAGGATTTTTTAAACACAGTATTGCAAATGAAGGAGTTCTGCTTTGGACATATAGATGCAGGATTCCAAACTCTTTCATATAATGTCAGAAGGACGGGTTCCTGGGTGGCAAATTCCCTTAAGCCTTCGACTTTGGCTCAGGTGGTGATCTCTAGGTCAAAGGATTAAGCCTCCAGGCGAGCCCCGCCCAGAGCCCTAGAAGATTCCCACCTCCAGCTCTGAGCTCTGTGCTCTGAGCTCAGGGCAGAGTAGGCTTGCTCCTCTCCTGCTCCTGACTTATGCTCCCATTCTCTCAAATAAATACATAAAAATCTTAAAAAAAGGAAAAAGTAATGTTAGAAAGACAGAAACCTTGGAGTTGTCACTAGTTCTTTTGAAAGCAGATTCACGGTTGTTAATGGAAGAACAAGGCTCTTTTTTTTTTTTTTTTTTTGTATGTGTTAATATTGATGGAATTTAAAGTCATTCAGCAAATTTACGGGATGACTTCCCAAATGGAGCCCTGGTTATGCTATTTTGCAATATATTTTTGAGATTTTTCCGTGTTTATATGGTCTTGAAAGCACACAACAGATGTATAAACATAGAATTTAAGCATTTTGGAGAGGCAGAGAATGTTGTCTTCAATGAACACTTAAGAATGTAATGTATTCTGTTAAATTTATGTTTTTTGTGATTTAATTAACTATTAACAAATGTTATATGTGGGGAAGCTAAGACAGGTAAATTATATTGTTCAGTACTCATTCTTTTTTGTTGTTGTTCAGTACTCATTCTTTATCGGTAACATAATACTAATAATCACATTACTTATTAAAAACAACACACAACATAAAAGAGATCTTGTAATATCTTCCCAAAGTATATTAACATTTCATATCGACAAATAATTAGATTGTAATTTTCTCAAAGTTTTTCTTGGTTCTTCTCTGCTGAGAAAGGTCCTTCCTTCTTCTGGTCCTTTGAATGTCCCTGCAGAGTTGTTTTCTCTCCATAGTGTATTCTTTGGGTACATGTCAGCACCTGTCTCCTAGGCTGTAAGCATCTCGAAGGCAAAGATTATCTTTCTTCTTTGTAATCCCAGTGACTTGGCACACCATTAAGTACACAAGAGAAAGTTAATTGAATAAATAAAATTATAAAGCCCTCAGTATGTAATATTTATTTACTTATTTGATTTTTATAACTTTTTTCATTATATCCTGGGTGTAAAGCAGCTAAAGACCGAAGGCTGACACAAACGTAGCACAAAGCCTCCACTTCCTCTTCTTTTTTGAACGTCACTCAGATTTCACCCTGAGCTGAGATCCAGCATTCAACTAATGGATCTTATTCACTGTGATTTAACTTCCTGTTTTCTGTAGAGGAGAAGTATCAATCTTCACCCTTTCAAAATCTGGGTAGGCATAAAAATTTCCTCCTCCACCTTGTTAGAAGCATTTTCTCTGCTGTTTTTAAAAACAAGAAACAAAAGAGTGTCTTCTTGGTTGTCCTCGTCTGGACAGCTGGGGCTGGGGGGGGGGCGTGATTGTTTATTATCGGCACCCGTGTCTTGTCACCAGCCCCTTCCTCCTGTGAGAGCCTGGATGTGCTGCTGCCGGTCAGCTCCCGTGGAGACTGCTCTGAACACCTCCTCACATTCACATTTTTGTCCTTAGTTACAGCCCTGACTTCAGCAACTCTGAGAGTACAGGCTACTTCTCAGGACCTTTTATTAGTGCCACCAAAGAGACTTCTGTATTGGCTCAAAAGGGTGGCCATGACTCTCATAGTATGTTCTTTAGGAAACCCCATGATTTCTACTTTTTGGAGGGTTGGGGATAGAGGTGTTTTCGTTCCCTCAGATAAAAGTGGGGGCTGAAGTAAGTAGGTAATGCAGGCCTTCCTTGTCCTGGTTGTCTAAGTCACTTTCCTGGACATGAGTTCTGGTGTCTGCCCTGTCCTTTTTCTCAATTCATCTATTACCTTTGTGTGGGTTATTCATCTGGTTAGTGTTACAGTTCCCTCAAAATCAGCCTTTTTGTTTGTAAAGGTTTCACAAAGGTACCATGGCAGACCCTTTATAATTGTGGCTTAATAGTGTACAAGTGAGGATCGTACTGAAATAATTCTTTTTCCTTTGACTGATTGTGTCTGTGGAATAGAGATTGCTATGGATTTATGTATGGGGAATTAAATTTGTATTATGAAAATATGCATTCAGATTTAGTTCTGTGACCTTGGACATATCCCTTTACCTTTTGGAGCCTTAGTTTATTGTAAGTGGAAGTAAATGTCCTGTCTCTGGGGTTTTGGAAGGATTCAAGGAGAGAGAGTATATGAAAAGTGCTTTGTAAAGTATATAGTATTGTAGAAAAGCAAGTTGTTATTAATAGAGGTCTGACTACTCCCAATTGTTTCTGCTTGGTCAGTTAGTTCTGGATGAATAAATCGGAGAGGACAGGAAGGAAGGAAACAACACTGAGCTAGGAGTCGGGTGATCTGGAGTCCCTCCTGGTATTCAGCACTCAGTCACTGACTTGATGTGACCTTGGCAAAGTCACTTCACCTCATGCGCTTCTGTTGCATCATCAGGAATGCGAGGTGGGCTGGAGAATCATGATCCAGAGGCTCTTCCAGCTTAAAAGGGTCTGGGGTGTTTTTGAGTCTAGCTGATAAAAGTTTGTTATCTCTTTAAGAGTGTCATTATGTTTATGATATTAAATCAGAAGCCTTACCAATTTTGAATCCAAGTAATGTGTTTTGAATTCATGATTTTAAGGAATTATTTTATAGAAAATGCCAAAACTTAATCTCTTCAGCACCAAAAAGGTACTGATGGAATCTCCTGTCCACGAGTGTTTCTATTCTAGGTGTATATTTAAAGAGGAGGCTGAGCATTAATAACAAATGAAATTCTGTATGAGAAATCAGTTCTGTCCACCATACCTAAAGCACATTCTGTTGTGGAATATGCTCTAATATCTGTAAGTTTTTTCTTTTCCTTCACTGCACTATGTTAAGCCCTGCACTTAAAATATGCACCATGCTAATCCCTGTAGATGCACAAGTGAGGGAGGTAATTCCTATTAGAAGGAATGCTTGATCTTGTGTACAGAAGAGCATGTGTTAAAAAGTATGAGAAATAGGGGCGCCTGGGTGGCTCAGTTGGTTAAGCGACTGCCTTCGGCTCAGGTCATGATCCTGGAGACCCGGGATCGAGTCCCACATCAGGCTTCCTGCTCGGCGGGAAGCCTGCTTCTCCCTCTCTCAGTCCCTCTGCTTGTGTTCCCTCTCTCGCTGTGTTTCTCTCTGTCAAATAAATAAATAAAATCTTTAAAAAAAAAAAAAAGTATGAGAAATGAAACAAGTTTCCAAGAGTACAAGATAAAGAGAGATTAATTTTGCTGACAAGATGGAGGAAAGGTAAAAAATAGAGCATCCTTAAAACATTTTATAGATCACATCTGCTTTCCCATATACTATCTTGTTTAAATATTGTATAGGCCTTGACAGGTATAGAACATCTTTTGGAAATCAGTTTGAGATCAGTCTGAGAAACTCTGAAACCTAAGGAATGTAGAGAAATACCAATAATACATGGTCGTTAAAAGAATTAAGGTGGAGAGTTATAATGAAGTCTTGTGAATTTCTGAAAGTTTTGTTGAAAGAGTGAGGACAGTTTTCCATATTTGAGCATCAATATCATCCTATTAACCATCCATTTTTAAAATGAGAAGGCTGTGAGAAACTCCTCAGCTTACGTAGTGTAGATATTTAATTGCATGCACATTTTTAAGGTGTATTTATCTAGTATTTGTAGCACATTGGTTTGTGATCACAAAGCTAGGGGTAACCTTAGTTCAATTATCTAATTTTACAGATAATGAATATAACAGGTGCCCCCCACCCTTAAAAAAAAAGGTTATTTTCACAAAAGAATTGTCTTACCGAGTTTATTAAATTAGGATTATAATCATGGTCTCCTGGATCATTGTCTTGGCCGCCAGGCTACTGCCACAGTATGCTTGAAGATTGCAGCAAGTAGATCTGCATTTGACATGAGAGATTTCTAAAATGGTCTCAGTCTCTATTCTGCTGTTCATACAGTGTTTTTCCATGAATACTTTTTATTTTTTAAAAATATTTTATTTATTTATTTGACAGAAAGAGAGATCGCAAGAGGGCAGAGAGGCAGGCAGAGAGAGAGGAGAAAGCAGGCTCCCTGCTGAGCAGAGAGCCCGATGTGGGCCTTGATCCCAGGACCCTGAGATCATGACCTGAGCTGAAGGCAGAGGCTTTAACCCACTGAGCCACCCAGGTGCCCTTCATGATTACCTCTTAAAATAATTAATGCAGTGTTTGAAGTTACTAGTGCTGCACAATGCTAATGTTTCGAGGAAGACCATGACTCTTTTGTGTCACCATATGCTTTTAATAATATGTCTACTCACATATACGAAGTGACCTCCACTCATAAAATGAGGAAATATGGTACTGAGAAGGCATTGCTTCATCTCTGCCTCCTATTCAGTGACAAATCCTTAAAAAATGAAATACATTTTTCTATTACGATGCTACAGGAATTTGCTTAGGTTTGTTGTATGACAAAGTAAAATTCTAATTTTATTTTATCTCAGCACATCAAATAGATCAAATCTTAAATTTCAGTAACTGTGACTATAATTTATTTTGTTTAAAGAAGTATATAGTTCCCTGCATTTGTGAATACAATCTTTGGTTATATTCTGTATTATTTGGTGATTGCTAAAGCACTGTGTCCATTTTCAGACTCTGCAGTGTGGAAGACTCTCGTAAAAATAGAGGAGAGTGTGTGTGTGTGTGTGTGTGTGTGTGTGTGTGTGTGTGTGTGTGTGAAATGAGCACTTTAATGACAGGGTAAGGAATTTAAGTTGCTTAACCTGAAAAAGAGAGAGCTCAGGAAATGTGCTAATTACTAGGCTTCGCTTCTAAGTGATTTTATGAGGGGCACTGTTGTTCCCGCTTCCATCCAGAAAGAAGGGATTTTGGATCTGTGGTAGTGGTGATGGTGTGTCGAGTGGTGAAACTTCCTTCAATAGCAAGGATTCAGCCAGGGGGATTCTTACTGCATCTTAATTATTTCTCAAGCCGAGAATCAATGACCATTGGGTTTTAAGTTCTCCTTTCTTGTGTCTGAGTAAAATGATCTCTCGAGTTATCTTTAAGTTCTGTTGTTAAACTTTGGGGCAGAGAGTTTCAAACCAATTTCTCCTATAATAAAGATGATCAGGTACATTGAAATAATTGAATCAAAGAATGTGGGAATTGTCTTGCCAACCCTTCATGTTACAGGTGAGGAGCCAGAAGCCTGGAGAGTGTGAGTGGTGGAGAGAGAAGTTACAGCAGGGTCTGAGTCTCATGTCTGGACTTTTCCATTTCTCTGCTCTCTTTCTGAATACTTGACTTCGTTATCTAACATGCAGTGGATTTGGTTGGTCATTACTTAACATTAAAGTAGTAATTGAGATGGAAGGTCAAGCTCAGGTTAACTTGGGAAATGCAACTCTTTCCAAGTATTGCAAGTGATGGCTTATTCTGTCAGATAAGTGGCTTTCTGCCAGGGTGGCTAAGGAAGAATATATTTGTTGATTATGGATGATTAGCAATTAGAAATTAGGAAATTGTTCAGATGTGTCCTAGGTCATTGTGCTCTTCTCTTAAAATTTCTAAAAGCTAGAAATAAATGTGTGGGAGTGGGTATCTTGTACCTTACCACAACTGAGAAATTCTTACTGGGAATTCTGCACACCCAACAGTGGTATTCACATCTCACCAGGTACAGTTTTCTGAAAGCCATGATCACCACTAATTCAGTTCTTTGCTATGACTTCAAATTGTGTGGGAAACAAAAAGACAGAGAGGTTCAAACCAACTTCCTTGTTGTGGAAAACACCAATGTATTACAAAAGGATAAAGTTGCAAATGGCATGGATGTTATTTTGTCTAGCCCCGCATCTGACGGATGTAGGACCTGAATCCAGAAAGGAAAACTATGTGGCTGGTATTTGGTAGTAGGTAAAGATTAGAAACCAGAAATGAGAAGGAAAAAAAAAATACCCAATATTTGCAAGTTATACCTGTGTTCTGGGACTTCATAGGGAAATGCTGATGGCAGTTTTTTTTTTTTTTTTTAACAACTAGGACAAAGTCATCGTATATATCTTTAGACAGGATGAGGGAAGACATCTCATGACGTGTAATTCTCTTTATAGGGTTAACATGAAAGACTTTGTCTGAATAGGACAATATTTTACAAGAGTGAAAACAGTATGATAAGCACTCTGAGAAGCTGAGGAGCTATTGACCACAATTCAGGTCTTCTCGGTAGCATGCGTTGTTGTTTGTCTTTGTAAAATGGCTGTGACTATCACCTTTTGAGAAAAGATAGAAAACAGGTGGTAAGGTCTCTGTTGCTATTTGATCATCTTTGGCAAGTTTCTAACCCTTTCAAATCTTCAGAGAACCAAAGGTAAATTATAGAGTTGGCAGGAATATTAGAATTCATCATTCATGCTCCGTGTAGGAATCTAATCTATCTTTTGGATTAATATTAAACTTCTCTTTAAATTTTTATCTCTCCTGTCCTTGCTCTTGGTAGTAAGTAAGCTCTATTAGAGCCAAAGTCTACGTGTAGTTACCTTTATGGCTTTTAAGGATAACAACAGCAAATACACAGTAAATATTTTTTTTATTAGTGCTGTGTATGAAAGTACCACTGTTTTTACTTTTATTATTACATAAGGCTGGTGTTTGGAAGACACTTAAGAATATGGTATAATTCCTATATTTTGCAGTGGAGACTGAGTCTAGGAAAGAGGTCTATATAAATTTATGTAACTACATAGCTGCAACTTGCACACGGAACTTAGATACATGAGCTCTGTTTCTTTCCCAGTCTAGAACACTACATTTTTTTTTAGGGCTCAGTTTTTTTATTAACATATAATGGATTATTTGCTTCAGGGGTACAGGTCTATTAATCATCAGTTTTACACAGTTCACAGCACTCACCATGCATATATACCCTCCCTGGTGTCCATAACCCAGCCACTCTATCCCTCCCTTGCCCTCAGCAACCCTCAGTTTGTTTCCTGAGATTAAGAGTCTCTTATGGTTTGTCTCTTTTCCTGGTCCCATCTTGTTTCATTTTTTTCCTTCCCTACCCCCCACGGCCCCCCGCCCTGCCACTCAAATTCTTCTTATCACAGAGATCATATAATAATTGTCTTTCTCTGATTGACTTCTTTTGCTCAGCATAATACTCTCCAGTTCCATGCACATCATTACAAATGGCAAGATTTCATTCTTTTTGATGGCTGCATAGTACTCCATTGTGATATATATCTATATCTATACCTATATCTATATCTATATCTATATCTATATCTATCTATATTATACACACACACACCCCACATCTTCTTTATCCATTCATCTGTTGATGGGCATCTAGGTTCTTTCCACAGTTCCATAGTTTGGCTATTGTGGACATTGCTGCTATAAACATTTGGGTGTATGTGCCCCTTTGGATCACTGCATTTGTATCTTTAGGGTAAATACCCAGTATGCGATTGCTAGGTCATAGGGTAGCTCTATTTTCAACTTTTTGAGGACTCTGCATATTGTTTTCCAAAGTAGCTGCACCAGCTTGCATTCCTACCAACAGTGTAGAAGGGTTCCCCTTTCCGCGCATCCTCACCAAGATCTGATGTTTCCTGACTTGTTAATTTTAGCCATTCTGACTGGTGTGAGGTGGTATCTCACTGTGGTTTTGATTTGTATTTCCCTGATGTTGAGTGATGTTGAGTACTTTTTCATGTGTCTTTTGGCCATTTGGATGTCTTCTTTGGAGAAATGTCTGTTCATGTCTTCTGCCCATTTCTTGATTTGTTCTTTGGTGTTGAGTTTGATAAGTTCTTTATAGATTTTGGATACTAGCCCTTTATCTGATATATCGTTTGCAAATATCTTCTCCCATTCTGTTGGTTGTCTTTTGTTTTCATTGACTGTTTCCTTTGCTGTGCAAAAACTTTTGATCTTGAGGAAGTCCCAATAGTTCATTAGAACATTACGTCTTAAAGTAAATAATCTTGTTAGAAAAATCCATTTATAGTTTGTTTTACTAATATATAACTGACATATACCTTTATATTAGTTTTAGGTACACAACATAATGATTTGATATGTGTAGGCACTATGAAATGATCCCCACAAGATGTCTAGTTACCATCTGTTTCTCTACAAAGTTACACATTTTTTTCCTTGTGATAAAAACTTTCAAGATTTACTTTCTTAGCAACTTTCAAATATACAATACAATATTATTGACTAAGGCCACCATGCTGTACACTACATCCCCATGACTTATTTATTTTATACCTGGAGGTTTATGCCTCTTGACTCCCTTTGTCTGTTTCACTCACTGTTCAACCTTCCCCTACTCTGGCAACTACTGATCTTTTCTCTGTATTTTTGAATTTATTTTGTTTTTTAGACTTCAATATAAATGAAATCATACAGTATTTATCTTTTGGTCTGATTATTTCACTCAGCATAGTGCCCTCAAGGTCCATCCATGTAGCTGCAAATAGCAAGATTCCATTCTTTTTTTTTTTTTTTAATGGCTGAATAGTATTCCAGGTCTGTATGTATGCCACATCATCTTTATGCATTCATCCATCACATTTAGGTTGTTTCCAAACCTTGGTCATTGTAAATAATGCTTAATGAACATAGGGGTAGATATATCCTTTTGAAATATGGGTTTCAATCTAAATCTTTGAATGTTTGATAGAATTCACCAGTGAAGTCATCTTGTCCTGGAATTTTATATTTTGGGAGGGTTTTATTACTGATTCAGTCTCCTCACTAGTGATAAGTTTATTCTGGTTTTCTATTTCTTTGTAATTCAGTCTTGGAAGATTATATATTTATAGGAATTTATTCATTTCTTTTAGGTTGTCCAATACATTGGCATATAATTAATCAGAGTAGTGGTTTTTGATTCTTTATGTTTTTTTGGTATGAATTGTAACCTCTTCTTTTTCATTTCTGATTTCATTTATTTGAGCCCCTCTTTTTTTTTTCTTAGTCTAGCTAAGGCTTTGTCAATTTTATCTTTTAAAGAATCAGCTCTTAATTTCAGTGATCTTTCCTATTGTCTTTTTAGTCTTTATTTTATTTATTTATGGTCTGATATTTATTTTTTCCTTCCTTCTACTATGCACTTCATTTGTTCTTTTGTCAGTTCTTTTAGGTAGAAAGTCAGATTGTTTATTTAAGATTTTCTTGTTTCTTAAGGTTGTTGTATATCACTATGAAATTCTCTTTTAGAACTGCTTTTGCTATATCCCATAGCTTTTGGTATGTTATATTTCCATTTTCATTTGATTCAAGTCATATATTTTTAAAATATCTCCTTTGATTTCTTTGTTGACTCATTGATTGTTCAGTACCATGTTGTTTACCCCACATATTTGTTATTTTCTAATTTTCTTCTTCTAATTGATTTCTAGTTTTATATCACTGTGGGTAGCAAAGATGCTAGATATGATTTTAATCTTTTTAAATTTATTGAGACTTGTTTTGTGGCTTAACATATGTTCTATCCTGGAGAATGTTCCATGTGCACTTGAGTAGAATGTGTATTCTGCTGCTTTTGGATAAAATATTTTGTATATGTCTATTAAGTGCATCTGGTCTAATGTGTTGTTTAAGACCATTGTTTCCATGTTGATTTATGTATGTATGGTCTACCCATTGATGTGAAGGGGTATTAAAATCTCCTATCATAATGATATTGCTGTCAATTTCTCTGTTTTGGCCTATTAATTGATTTATATATGTAGGTTCTCCAATGTTGAGTGTGTAAATATTTACAAATGTTATATTTTCTTACAAATGTTATCATTATGGAATGTCCATGCTTATCTTTTATTTTTTTATTTTGTAGTCTTTGTTTTTAAGTCTATTTTATCTAATACAAGTATAAATATCCCAGTTTTCTTTTGTTTCCCATTTGCATGAAACATCTTCTTTTCCTTCATTTTTGATCTGTGTGTGTTCTTACATCTGAGATGAGTCTTGCAGGTGGTATATAGATAGGTCTTGTCTTTTTTCTGTTATCCCTTTAGCCATTCTCTGTGTTTTGATTGGAGACTTTAGTCCATTTATATTTAAATAATTCTTGATAGATATTAATTATTGCCATTTCATTCATTGTTTCTTGACTGTTTGATAGTTCCTCTCTGTTTTTTTTTTTTCCTTCTGTTCTTGCTTTTTTCCCCTATAGTTTGATGACTTTCTTTAGTGTAATGCTCACATTCCTTACTCGTTATCTTTTGCATAATCTAGGTTTTGGCTTTGTAGTTACCATGAGGCTCACATACAACAACCTGTATATGTTTTAAGCTAATAGCAAGTTAAGTTTGAACACATTTAAACATGTCACATTTTACACCTTTTTATTTTGTTTATCCCTTAATTAATTATTAGTTATTTTTACTATTTTATCATTTAACCTTTATACTAGTTTATAAGTGATTAATCCACTGCTATTATCATATATTTACCTTTACTTTCATGTTTTCTTGTTTCTAGTTGGTGTCCTTTCTCTTCAACTTAAAGAAGTCCCTTTAATATTTTTTGTAAGGCCCATTTTGTGGTGATGAACTCCTTAAGCTTGTGTTTGGTGAGTCTTTCAATTCTGAATGATAAACTCCTCAAGTAGAATATTCTTCTTTGAAGTTTTTTCCTTTTTAGCACATTGAATATACCATCCCTGCTCATTTCCAGCCTGCAAAATTTCTGTTAAAGATCCTGGTGATAAGCTTAGGGGGTCCCTGTGATGTAACAAATTGTTTTTTTCTTGCTGCTTCTAAGATTCTCTCTTTAATTTTTTCCATTTTTTGGTACTGTGTTTTGGTGTGAGTATTTGGGTTAACTTATTTGGAACTCTTTGGGTATCCTGGCTCTGGATGTCTGCTTCCTTTCTCAACTTAGGGAAATTTTCAGCTATTATTTCTTCAAATAATTTTTATGTCTCTTTCTCTCTTCTCTTTCTGGAACCACTATACTATAAATGTTATTCTATTTGATGTCCCATAGGTCCCTTAAGTTATTTTCACTTTTTAAAATTCCTTTTTCTTGAGGCACCTGGGTGGCTCAGTCATTAAGGTCAGGTCGTGATCCAGGGACTCCAGGAGTCCCCGCATGGGGCTTCCTGCTCGGTGGGAAGCCTGATTCTCCCTCTCTCACTCCCCCTGCTTGTGTTCCCTCTCTAGCTATGTTTCTCTCTGTCAAATAAATAAAATCTTTAAAAAAAAATTTCCTTTTTTTTTTTTTTTTTTTTTTTTTTTTGGCTCTGTTTGTGTAAGCTCTACTGCCCCTGTCTTCCAGATTGATGATCCTGTTTTTGGCTTCATCTAGTCTGCTGCTGAACCCCTCCACTGTATTTTTCATTTCCACCATTGGATTCTTCAGCTCTGTGACTTCTGTTTGGTATTTTATTATATTTTCTATCTCTTTGTTGACATTCTCACTGTGCTCATCCATTCTCCTGATTTTGGTGAACTTCTTTACAGCCATTACTTTGAACTCTTTATCAGGTAAGTTACTTATTTCTGTTCTTTTAGGTGTTTTGTTTTCCCTGGGGGTTTGAGCCTGTTCTTTTGTTTGGAACATATTTCTGTTTCCTTGTTTTTCTTGACTCTTTGTGTTTGCCTTGATTCTTTGTGTTTGTTTCTGCATATTAGGCAAAACAACTACTTGGAGTCTTGAAGGAATTGCTTTGTGCAAACTCGCCTTAGCAGTTCTCAAACCTTTGTGAATGTCTAAATAGCCTGGTTTATTCTTTTTGTTGTTCTTCTTCTTGAAACACAGTTTTCTACAGCGTAGTTTCTTTTTTTAAAATTTTTTTACTACATTATTTTATTTTTTCAGTGTTCCAAGATACATTGTTTATGCTCTACACCCAGTGCTCCATGCAATACGTGTCCTCAATACCCACCACTGTGCTCACCCATCCCACACCCCTCCCTTCCAAGACCCTCAGTTTGTTTCTGAGTCCAAAGTCTCATGTTTCATCTCCCTCTCTGATTTACCCCAGTTCACATTTCCTTTCCTTCTACATTCCTCCATATTACTCCTTATGCTCCAGAAGGAAGTGAAACCATATGATATTTGACTTTCTCTGCTTGACTTATTTCACTCAGCATAATTTCCTCCAATCTGGTCCATGTTGCTACAAAAGTTGGGTATTCATCCTTTCTGATGGAGGTGTAATTTTCCATTATATATATGGACCATATCTTCTTTATCTATTCATCTGTTGAAGGGCACCTTGGCTCTTTCCATAGTTTGGTGATTGTGGCTTTTTCTGCCATGAACATTGGGGTACATATGGCCCTTCTTTTCACTACATCTGTATCTTTGGGATAAATACCCAGTATGCAATTGCAGGGTCATATGGTAGTTCTATTTTTAATTTTAATTCCTGGTTTATTCTTAATAAGTCTTAGTTTTTGAAAGTATGCCAACACCTGCCAGTTTTTCAAAGGGAGTGATCCCAGCCAGCATCTAGTTTTAGTTGATTGGAAGATAGATAGACCTTCAGACAGCAGCCTTTAAAGTATATATATTTTATATATATACACAGTTCTATGGGTCCACAGTCATAAACCCTGTTGGCTTTCAGGCTGGGCAATATGCAAGTGTCTTCTTGGTGACAGTTGTAAAAATCTGGCCTTCAGCCAAGTATATAAGCTCTTTTCTGGTAGGTACTGGCAAGCTATAGCTGGAGTAAGGGAGAGTGCAAAGATAACATTCTCTCAGCCTCCATTCCCTGAGAGTACCTACATAACCTCTAGATGGGTAGCAAACCTGAAGCCTGCCCTGTAGGCTGAAGCTGCAGGACAAGTAAACAAGCCTTTGCATCGGATGACTGGGAATGTGTTTCAGTCTGTTGTTCTGGTGGTGTCCTGGCATGGTCACTTGCCAAGAACTGTCTCTCTAATTTTTTCAGTTTCCTGGGGTCCAGAAACTCAAGCCCGCTGGCCACAGATCCAGATGCCCTCGGGCTGTGCCCTGTGTGGACTGTGCATGCCAGCAGGCTTTAGTGAAGCAACGGGAGAGCTGGGACCCACCTACCAGTGGGAAAACACAGAGCTGTGATGGTATGTCCCCACTGACATGAACAAGGTAGTGGGAGAGTGCAAAATTGGTGTCCATCAACATCTCTGTCTCTGAGAAGAGTTGCAACAGGTCCCTGCCCCTCTGGCAGATGCTTTATGATCAGCAAATGAGTCTCCTTCACAATATGGTCTAGGCACTTTTCAAACTGCTGCCTCTGTGCTGGGTCTGGGGGTAAGTGAGTCTGTGTGCAAGCTCTGTAAGAGCAGAATCTTGGTTTCCTACAGTCTTTTGAGTCTTCTGGACATAAGCCCTGTTGGTTTTCAAAGCCAGATGTTCTGGGGGCTTGTTTCCCTGGTGCAGGTCCCAAGAGTTGGGTGCCTGATGTGGGTCTTGAAACTCTCCCTCCTCAGGGAAAAGCTTTGTATTTGTGAGAATCATCCTGATTGTGGATTGCTGTCTCAGTAATGTTTTTTTGGCAAGACCATGTCTGCCTCTCCTACCTGTCTTGATGTGACCCTTTTATCCTTGTTGTAGAGGAGTTGTTCAGCTAGTTTTCAGGTCTTTTTGAGAAGGACGAGTTCTGTATGTAGTTGTATATTTGGTATGTCCATGGGAAGAAGTGAGTTCAGGATCTTCCTATGCTACCATCTTGAGCCACTCTCCTTCATATATATCGTAATGAGCAGCAGCACTGTGAAATTCAAGACTTTAGAAACCCCATTATTAATTAATTAGGTAATTGGTTAAAAGACTTATTTATTAATTTGCCAACATTTCTTGAGACCTATCATATGCTAAGTACTGGTCCACAGAGAAAAGTGAAGAAAACCAACAGAATTTTCTAATTTCACAAAGTTAGTCTTTTGTGATAGGGGAGAGACTACCAAATAAGTAAAACATTCTATGTCAGATATTAAAAAGTACTGTGAAAAATGAGTAGGAAATGTTGTTAGAGAAATGCTAGGAGATATTAAGGGGCTTTTTTGAATTTTAATTAAGTAGGTCAAGGAAGGCCTCAATGAGGAGGTGACATTTGGGTTAGGACCTGAATTAGGTAAAGAATAAAGCCATGAGCAAGCAAGGGAACAGCAAATAGAACTCCTCAGAAATGGGAATGTACCTGACAGTTCTGCTGAGTAGCAGGAAGGTCTGTGGAGTCAGTGAAAGGAGAGTGTTGGAGATGAGGTTTTGGTGAGGCCGTAGTGCATCTCCTTTCTCCTGCCCTATTTCTCTTGACCAATGTACTCCACCACAGTCTAAATCTCAGATGTGTAAGAGGACACCCACTGGACAATCAGGCCACCCTTTCCTTTATGTAGGGTGCTTTCTGCCATAACCACTTCCTTCAGACAGTTAAGATTTGAGTCGTACGGTTAATAGTGAATGCTCTGGAATTTTGAGGTGGGGCTAGGCATTGACCTGCGAATGCCCTTATATACCAGAAATTTGGGTCAGTGCCAATAACTTCCCCTTAGGAAATGTAAACATCTCTTCTGATGTTACAAGAGCCTCACATTGCTAGAGATAGAGGCAGAAATACAAACGTGTTGGCAAGAGGTGAACTTCTGTCTGTATCTGTTTCCAAAAGCAGTGCAAATCCAGTGGATAGCTCTGAAGAACTGTTGGAGATGGAAACCCAGTTGCATTTTGAAGGGAGCTTGTTTTTCTACAAGGTTCCTCAGACCCTCCCCTCCCCAACATCCACACACAAATAACCTTGAAGGATTCATTACATTTCTAAATCATGGCATTAGTCTGCTGTCTTCTGGAAAAAGGCTAATCCCACTGCTTCTGTCAGTGGGAGGAGTCAGCCCTTAGACTGGAACTGACCACACTGAGAATACACTGACAGGTAGGGGAGGGTGGGGAAGCCCTTAAAAACAGGTTCAGATCTTCAGGGGTGGGGGCAACAACTCCAGGGAATGCTGTACTGAAGCAGACCCAGAGAAGGCTCCTGTACCTGTTTTTTGCTAATCATAATAGCTTTCTTTAATACCTTAAACTTTGTATAGTATTTCCCTTTTCCTTACCTCATTCAGTCTCCTCCATAGTCCATGTGGCCTTGTTAGCAAAATGAGATCTACAAACCAGCAGATCTAGATCGCCCAGAAGCTTGTTAGCGATGCTCCACCCAGGGGCACCTGGGTGGCTCAGTTGGTTAAGCATCCAACTCCTAGTTTTGGCCCAGGTTATGATCTCAGGGTCATAAGATCTAGCTGCACTCAGGCTCTAAGTGGAAGCATAGAGTCTGCTTGAGATTCTTCCTCTCCTTCTGCTCCTCCCTGTACTCACTCTCTTGGGTGCTCTCTCCTGCCCTCAAATAAATAAATAAGTCTAAAAAAAAAAAAAAAAAGAGGAGGAGGAGGGACGTTTGGGTGGCTCAATTGGTTAAGCATCTTCCTTCAGCTCAGGTCATGATCCCAGGGTCCTGGGATAGAGTCCTGCCTCAGGCTCCCTGCTCAGTAGGGAGCTTGCTTCTCCCTCTGCCTGCTGCTCTCCCTGCTTGTGTTATCTCTGTTTCTCTGACAAGTAAATAAATAAAATCTTTAAAAATAAATAAATAGGATGCCCCACCCAGACCTACTGAGCTAGAATTTGGATTTATTAAAACCCTTTGCCCCTTAGAGTTTAAGAGGTATTGTTGTAAGGTTCATAAGATAATCATTTCTCCTAATTACAGTGAGGAAATGGAGGACCAGCATGGTTGGGTGACTGAGGCAAGGTCACACACTTGAGTGATAGTGAAGTCAGACTCATGGTCGGGCTTTGTGCCTCCTGATCCAGCAGTCTCCCAACTGCAGTTACTTCTTCCCACACCATGATCCCTTTGTAGCTTACCTGTGAGGAACTAGCTTTCTAAAGAAAAGCAACCCTTCTTCTCTGAGCCTGGACTTTCACCTCCTCTTATTTTTTTTACCAGCTGCCTTGGGCCCCTTCCTTGTCTGCTTATTGGTTCTAGAATGCAGACGCCTTAGAAAGCCATGCAGCATTGCCCACATGGAGCCAACAACGAGTGAATCGGATAAGAATTACTACCATCAGTAGCTTGCACTGGGCTTCTCTGCAGAAACTTCCCAGCTTCATTAAAAGAAAAAGGTAAAATTTCTGGACAAGACAATGAAGAGAACACAGCAGGGACATTCTGATGAGTGCAAATGGGTTTTTCCACCTCTTCTGATGGTTATAAGAGAACAGATGATGCTTAGTTTAATACCACAGAAAAATATGTGTATAAAGTTTTCTACGTCTGCAGAGAGTTCCCAGCCACCAGTCTTCATAGTTTACTATAGTCTTGAAGATATTAGAATTCCCATGTTAAGGATATAAAACTCTGCCTAGATGTTCCTTAGATGACACTTAAAAAGTGGGTGCTTTATCCTTCGCTGAATTATTGACCTGATAGGTAAAACTGAATCTAATGGGTAAATGGTGCTTTATCTATAGGAATCATGCTTTGGGTGAAGAAAAATTCTAACAGTTTTAAAGATGTGACTCATAGATCCTGAGCTATAATTCTTTGAGTAATCAAGGCTCACTCATCCCAACCTGAATCTTCTAATATTTTATTAGATGATTTATTCTGTGACAAATGATTCACTTCCAGTGAACCTACTCTGTGTGTGAAATTCACCGTAGTAGGAGGTAGGAAGGGTTCAGTAATGAATGGTATCCTCTCAGGGTTAATGGAATGCACATACATGTGTAGGACACACTGTAGTGGGAGAGAAAGGGACATTTCTGTTCCTGCTCAAAGATTAAAGACCCAACCCAGGAGGTGGGCTTTTGTGTTCCTTCTGGACAGAAGGTAGGCTCTGGGCATTCAGAATCTCCAGAGTAGGAAAAGTCACAGTGTGAGCAGAGATACCAGATAAAAATGCTAGGTTTGTATTTAGAGCAGCAAATGAACAATGTACTGAATGTGGCTTGTAACCTATTAATTGAGAGGCAAAAGAAATATGCCTTTATTTTCTTTTAATTAAATCATCCTAAATCTGA
This sequence comes from Spilogale gracilis, assembly GCA_004023965.1. Taxonomy (NCBI): domain Eukaryota; kingdom Metazoa; phylum Chordata; class Mammalia; order Carnivora; family Mephitidae; genus Spilogale; species Spilogale gracilis. Next base: position 27,789 of record PITA01007919.1, read on the forward strand.
CTTTGATTTTCTATGCCTGGTGATAAATTTATTATTGGATCTTACTGCCTTTTCCAGGTGGAATCTAGGTCCTGTGTGGGTCTTAGGAGCCTCAGAGCGTTTATGCTCTGTGACCACTGTCACGGAGTATGTGTCATGTCTAGGACTTGAACATCCTTATTGCTACCAAGACCTATTCTTCTCTGAGGTTCTGCTTCCCATAGTGCTGCTCCTTACCCCCACCCTAATTCCACTCAGCACTTACCTCCAAATGTAAAAGGAAAATCCCCACCATCTAGATGTTCCTAGGGGTCCCTTTCATAGTCTCTTCAATGACTTCATTCTTTTCCAAGAGCTAGGATTTGGCTAGAAAAATTCCTGAGTCAAGAAAATACTACTTTAAGTGACCTAATTCAAATAGCAAAGGAAAAAGAGAAACAAATGGCATCACATTCACAGTAAACAATGGCATCACATTCAGAGTACCTAGGGCATGAGGTGATGAAGGAGAATGGTGGGGTCACCCTGGATACTTCCTTGGTAGGAGAGGGAATGACAGGGGCATCTTGCGTTAACTCTGGTGACGCTGCTGAATAAGGTCACAAGGGTCTGATCCCAACGTTCCCACCTCTTTGTTTTTTACATGAACTTGCCACTATCTGTGCCTTTCTTACCTCTTCCTTGCTCAGAATGAGTCAGTTTTTCCTTTATTTTAAGCCAATTAACCTTTACCCTAGGTCCTGTCACCTTCTGTGTCTTGTGGGACACTGCGTCAGCATGTACTCTGTCTGGTTTTTCATCCTCTCCGCTGACTTCTCAGCCTAGCAACATGCTCAAGTATATCCTATTTAAAAACAAAATCAGCTCATCAAAGTCCTTGTCTTTATCTTCCATCTCTTTCTAGCTCCTTCTTTAGCTCTCTGCTTTTCTCACAAAATCTGATTGTGCCACAGACCTGCCTCCAGGACACAGGAGTGCCTGGGAAACAGCCTGTGTAGCTCCAATTTTGGAGACAGACTGGTTCGATCACTTATGGCATATTCTAGAAAAAAGACTTCAGGCTTTTCCAAGCTTCAAGTTCTTCATTTCTTTTTTAAAGATTTCATTCATTTATTTTAGAGAGCAAAAGAGTGAGCAAGCAAGGGGAGGGGCAGAGGGAGAGGGAGAGAATCTTAAGCAGACTCAGTACTGAGTGTGTAGCCTGATGCAGGGCTCGATACCAGGACCCTGAGATCATGACATGAGCCAAAATCAAGAATCAGATGCTTAACCGACTGAGCCATCCAGGCACCAAAATTTCTTCATTTTGGAAGCAGTAATAGTGAGCCCAATCTTGAAGTACTATTGCCAGGGCTCAATAAAATGTAGGTAAACTATTTAGCACAGTTTTTCTATACGTAACACAAACTGAAGATATGGCAGTATTGTTATTGCTGCCGTATATTGCCTGAACACCTACGCTTCCCTGTCACATCCCTCCAGTGTCCTTGGAAGATTCCTGCTCATCATTTAGTACTGTGCTTTGCAGTAGCGTCTGCTCCCATCCCCTCCTCTTCCCTTCCCCTAGTCCATGATTTCCAGCTATTCTCTCATGGTACCTAAGAAGGTGTCTCGTGTTTGTAGCATCTTCTACTTCCCTCTCAGCATTGTCTTGGGAGCTTCTTGAGGCCATAGACAATGGCTTACATCTCCTACCCTCACATTCTCATTCGGGAACTGACATGTTGTAAATACTCACGTGCTCATTGAATTTAATTTTATTTCACACACTTTTTAATACTGCTTACTCTGTGCCAGACAATTTATTCGTTTGTTAATCCTCATAACTACACTATAAGGTGGACCTTATTATCTTCATTCTGTAGATGAGAAAACTGAGGCATGACAGGTTAAATCACACAAGGCCACATAGCAAGTAAACAGAAGAGCTGGGATTTGAACCCAGGCCATTCCCCTCCTTTGTGTGTAGGTTTAATACTCTCTCTCCTGGGGTGATAGTATATACCTTGTCTGTTGGGAGGATTATCATGCAAACTATGAAAGATATAAATGAACTTTGTCAATTACACAATGGTGAATACATAAGGGAGGTGAGTTCTTTGACTCCTATTAAAAGTGATACATAAATGTATGTCATGACACTGCCCCAAAAGAGGGAATTATAAACATAACACTTTATAGAATTGTGGTATTTGTCAAAAGACTTCTTTTTTACCTTGATTTTAAATCACTGAAAGAAGAAATTACCATTCATATTTTCTTTTCCTTCAAAGGAAAGCAAAAAGTGGAAAATAGTTTAACATATGTCACCTCTGGAGTGTGGTCCCACAACCATTTTTCTGCAAGGATCAGTTCAAACTTGTGAGCAGCTGTTTCAAGCAGATGAACTTCCTAAAATGGCCCTGGAGAGGAAAAAGCAAACAGACAGCTGCTTGACCTTTTTCCAAATGAAAAAACAAACCCTGATCAGTTGGTCTTGATTGGCATGGGCAGAGTTGAGGAGTCTTTGATCAGCTTTTATAACAAATTACCCGTGATGATTACTCACTCCTCACCAACATCCTACGACAGATCTGATTGGGTCTGATGTGTTTCCATTTTAGTTCCATCAACACGGTCAGCTGTGGACGGAATGTGCCATGCTGTGCCGGTGCTGACCTATGGGGAGAAGCAATCCAGAGGATTTCTCACTATTTCTGCACCACCTGTGTTAGGATTACCTAGAAAAGTTGAATCATGCAGGTTTATGGGACTCAGCTTGGAACTACTGATTCAGAATCTTGGCATGAGGATTCCAAGATGTTGCATGGAGAGCAAGCACCTCTAAGGCGAGACTTAGACTCATAGAACACCCAATTTGAATATTACTGCCTTAGTCAGCTTGGGCTGCCTTAACACAATACCATAGATTGGGGGCGTAAACAACAGACATTTATTCCTCAGAGTTCTAGAGGCTGGGAGGTCCAAGATCATGGTGCTGGCAAGATTTGGTCCCATGGGGGCCTGCTTCCTGGCTTGTGGACTGCCACCTTCTCACTACACAAGCACATGATATTCCCTTGGTGCAAGAGCATGAAGAGATGGAGAGACAGATGTGTGGAGTGGGTCAGTTGGTGGGGGAAAATCTTCTGGTCTTCTTAAAGGAACTGATCTCATCACAGGGACCCTACCCTCATGTCCGCATCTAAACCCAGTTGCTACCCAAAGCCTCATCTCCAAATACCATGCCGTTGTGGGTTAGGGTTTCAATGCTTGAGTTTGGGGAGGGCTACAACCACTGAGATAGGATCATGGTCTTTGACAGTCATGGATGATGCGAATGACTCAGGAACTTAATTTGACCTTTACCAAAAGAATGCCAGATTTTCTCTTTTTTCTTCTACTGGTGATCAATTAATTGATGTTTGTAACTGCACAGGAGCTTGGAGGTTGGGTTTGCCTTAGAATAGAAAAATACTCTTAAATCTGTCTGGTCTCAGTTGTGTCAGTGATTTCAATTCTGTTCCCTGTGCCTGTAGGAAGGGAATAAAGAAATGAATTTTCTGGATGACTAACATTTGAATTGCTTGAGAATGATAAAAATAAGTCCCTCAGAGCAGTGGTTAAAGCGATGATGTATTAGGAAGGGAGGGCTTTAGTCAACACCTGAGTGATGGCTGCTGCCCCCTAGAATTTTTTTTTTTCAGACTTTATAACAGCTACTTAATATAGCAGGGAAAGATTTCTTTTTAAAGCCCTGTCAGGAGGTGCTGGTGCAGATAAGTGTGTCCTCTTTGATATCTCAAAACAGTTTTCATGTTGTTCATCACACCAGCATAACCATGATGCTAACAGGATGGTGGCAGCTGAGCTCTTGTGATCATGTACACTCGTGATCTGCTGCAGCCAGAGAACAGCACCAACTGTATGCCGGGGAACACTGCAGGTGTTCAGGGCCCATTCATTTGTCTAAGGACATAGGCAAATTATAATTGTCCAGTAGGTATATCACTGCAATTCTGATGCTAACCACCTGCAGTTCACACTGATCTCACAGGGTAAGGGCATAGTCTCCAACAAGACTGCCCTCATTCTGGAGGCCAGCCACAAGTTTGGGACTCCCCAGGTCATCTTCATGTCTGACCAACTGGCTACAAATTCGCAGGAATTTTCCCATGACCCTCTTCAAATTAGATGATTTGCTGGAACAACAACTCACAGAACGTAGGAAAGCACTGCACTTTGTATTATAGTTTTATTATAAAGGATACAAGTCAGAACCAAATGAAGAGACACAAAATAAGTCTGAGAGGGACCCAAACATGAAGCTTTCTGCCAGTCTATCTGTGGAATTGGAGATGTCAACCTCCTGGCATACTGAAGAAGCTCACCTGAACTTAAGTGCTCAGCTTTTAATTAGGGTTTCATTACATAGCCATGATCGATTGAATCATTGGTCACATGAATGACTGATTCTCCAGCTCTGCACCCCCTTCCCTGAACTGTGGCTCAAAGTCCCAACTCTGTCATCACATAGTTGGTCTTTCTTCCTTTTTAAAAAAATATTTTATTTATTTGACAGAGAGAAACAAAGCCAGAGAGGGAACACAAGCAGAAGGAGTGAGAGAGGGTTAGAAGCAGCCTTCCCGCCGAGCAGGGAGCCCGATGTGGGACTCGATCCCGGGTCTCCGGGATCATGACCTGAACTGAAGGCAGTCGCTCACCAACTGAGCTACCCGGGTGCCCCTATAGTTGGTCTTTCTGACACAGCCAGCCTCAGTCATGAGTTACTGCCTTAATTTAAACACAGGTGTGGTTCAAGGACCCACCATGAACAACAAAGGCATTCTTGTCATTTGGAAAATTCCAGGGGTATAGAACTTTCATGTCAGGAACCCAGGACAAAGACCAGACACATTCTCTATCCTATAACACCTTAATTTCCAGAAAACTATCTTAGAGAAGTTTTCTCTAAGAAGTCTTAGCATTGGAACCTTACCCATTGTTGAGGGAAGAATGAGTCTTTTTTTTTTTTTTAAAGATTTTATTTATTTGACAGAGAGACAGTAAGAGAGGGAATACAAGCAGGGAAAAGCAGGCCTCCCACTGAGTAGGGAGCCTGATGTGGGGCTCCATCCCAGGACCCTGGGATCGACCTGAGTAGAAGGCAGATGCTCAACCACTGAGCTACCCAGGCGCCTCTAAAAATTAATCCTAGAAATGATTTAGTCTCAACATCTTCCTTGAAAGATGAGGGAACAGGTCCAGAGGTGGAGGACATCATCCAAGTCTGTAACTAGTAAACAGGAGAGGTAGAACAGGAATCTGACCAGGTTTGGGTTTTCATACACCAGGGCCAGAACTTTGAGGCCAAGACAGGCTATGCCTTACAAGATCTACATTTACGTGAGGAAATATGGGGATTGGAGGGTGGTGAGGGAGAGGAAACACTCACGTTGGTGTGTACTCAAGCTTGTGTGTCTTAAAGAGCTTGTGATAGAGAATGTGGGCATCTGCTGTTTACCCTGTTTGCTTCAGGGCCGCCATCTGGTTAATGAAGGGCTTTAGACCACTGCTGGGGGAATTACTGAAACATAAAGCTTGGGGTGTGGGTCGTCATTTCTCCTGACCTAGAGAAACCTTGTCATTAAAAAGAAATCAAGACCCTGGCTCTGGCTTCGTTTTGACTCTTGATCAACTCCTGAGAGAACCATGGGGAAACATTCCTATCTTCCACTGTTGTAACTCCTCCATTTTGATGAAAAGTGTGGGGAGAGGAAGAGCATCACATTCTGACACTGTTAGAATGTCTATGGAACATTCTGAAATTTTTCTTTCCTGGAACAAATAAAAAATAGATAAAGAAAATAGGAGATTGCTATCTTCTGACCCTAGGCATGCCCCCTTTCTTCCTTTTCTAGACTTAGGGATGCAGCTGACTGATATTTATTACCCCAACTCACTTGTGTGGTGAGTGTGTGGGTTGTCACCTGTTTCCCTGCTTAAGCTAAAAGGAGGAGTTGTATAACGCTTTGGAAAGAAACAAAAACATGTCTTCCAGCTGTCTGACTTATTTTTTCTTCGTGCTCTCTCTTTTTTTCTTTCTAAATCATTTTGGTCAAGGAGCAACTTTTAAAAGTAGGTGCCTTCTCCTGCTAGATCTTGTATTCTGGGGAGAAGGGACAAGGGGAGATGGAGGCCTCCATTCAGCCCTTCTCACTTTAAGATGTCATCTGTTTGTGATCTTCAGTGCCTCCTGTATTTCTGGGACTTGTGTATCTCTAGTCCAGAACTTTCTCCCCAACTTCAGACCAAACCCCTCAAATTGTACTGGCTCAGATGGATTTCCTTATTTTCTCCCTGATCATTCCCCTGTCCATTTTCTCAGCTTGTTAAATGGCACCACAATCTTTGAAAACTTAGGGTCGTCCTCAGAAATTCCCACCCTCACTGAACCCAAACATGCCTTTCTTTAGTTTTAATTACGGTGTTCTTCTGGTTCTACTGTCTCAGTGCGACATTCATCACCCCTTACCTGTTTCCCGCAGTGGCCACCTCACTGCCCTGCCTTCTCTGACAGGGCCCTTCTCCCCTCTACAACTTACAACAAAATATGGATTCTATGCTCTGGATTACCTTGAACCCAATGGCATACATTCAGGAATGGCATCGAATGAATGAATGAAATGTTTGCAAGCACATTCCTGAGCTGACTACATTACTGCACAGCAGATCTACTTGAGGCCTTCGTTAGCTGTGCCCAGCACCAGGCCCTCTTTAAATATCTTTGTGTCAATAAATTATTAAGCTTAATTTAGGCAGACTCTAACTCTTCCCATTCTGTGATCCTGGTGACTCATGAGCCCGGTCCTTAAAAGTAGGGTCACTTTTTTATTGTTATTGTGAGTCTAGCATGAAACTACCCAGCAAATGGTAGGTGCTTTCTGTTTTTTGGGCTTGGAATGGATGCAAGAATGCACTACCCTGTGTACTTGAGAGCTGGGAGACCCTTACAGGAAAGTGAAAAGATTCCATTCATTTATAAATATAGAAACTAGGGTTACAGAGAGGGAAGCAAGTCACATTGGGAACCTGAGCTTGTCTGGCTGGGCTGTTCAGATGCCTCTCACGTCCCTGTTGGGTTTCCCGCTGTGTAATCACTGGGCTTTTCAGTTGCTGGCTTTTCTTCTGACTGCACCAGAGCTCACTTCACAGTCTAACAACCTCTTTGACTCTCACCACGTGATGACCTGAATCACCCCTGCAATAACCCTCCCCACCTTCCACCCTGTGTCCTCTCCTGAGTCCATTTGGGATTCTAGCTCCTCCAGCTCCCTTACCTCTTTCAACCTGGGTCCTGGGCGGAGTTGCCTGTCCCTTTTGCCCTGTGTCCTTCTGCAGCTGGCATCACTCTTTTGGGTTTGTCTTCACCTGTATACGGCAAGACTCTTCAATCATCCTCCTACCCCCCAACTCTTCGTTTAAAAGATTTGGAGCAGTGATACCTATTTCCAGATGTTGCTGTGGGCCCCACAAAAATCCCTTTCCTGCCATATCTGTTTCTGCCTCTTAAAAACTGCTTCCCTAGCACTGATGGGATAAAACACGTAGAATGGGCTATTTTTCTCTATTGACCGAAGAAGCCCACAGCGTGGAAATCTTTTGCCAACACAGGAGCCGAAGGAAAGGTTTGTTTTTGTTACTTCCATCGTTTCAACTATGATGTTTTGTTAGGACATGTGCAGAGGGAATGAGAAAGAGTTTTGTGCTCCCCCTGTGCAGGAAGAATGACCATCTCCTGGCTCACCCCACCCCTTGCTGAAGCCCACCTGCCTATTTGGTTGGGCCCCACAGTATCGTGCAGCTGTATGGAGAAGCCACGCAAAGCAGTCATCATGGTTTAGATGCTTTAGCATGATATGATCTTTTGCCTTTCATTTTCATCCCTGGGTGTGGGGTGGTCCAAGGAGTGTGGGCTTGATGGAGCTTGGGGCCTTCCCTAGTGAGCAGGTGCATCTAAATCTCTTTAGGATCTAAAGATTGAGCTGAACTACTCATCTTTTGGGTCAAGGCCAAGTCTTCTGCTTGTCTTCCCACACCCCACTTTGCTCCAGCCCCACAGCTACTCACGTTGCCCACACAAGCCTGACCTGACGTGCTGCCTGTATTTCCACCATATACAACCTTATTCCTTGGGGATGCTGCTTACTTATCTACTAATTTCTTTTTTACTTAAAATACATACTATTCTCCCAAGCTGGGACCTAGAACACCGTTTCTCAAAAGTGTAGGCTCCAATCCTGCAACATTAGCCTCACTCCAGAACTTACTAAGAGTGCGAATCTCAGATCCCAGCCCAGACCTCTTGAATCAGAAACTTTGGGGTGAGGCCCAACAGCCTGTGTTTCAGGAAGCTCCCCAGGGGGTTCTCAAGCGTGCTCTGATTTGAGAACATGGCTCTAGAGTGAATTCTAGGTCCTTTTCACTGTCCTGTGAGCCCTGTCAAATGTCTTAGTCCAGTGAATGTAGGAAGTTGGGTCCTCCCTGGCTTTCAGGAAGGCCCAGAATTCTGTGTCATGCCATGGAGCTGACTTGTTTTCATTTGTTTCATGTGTTTGTGGAGAAAAATCCTTCTAAACTCAAAGGCACATGGTGAGTTTGGGGGAAATTTTACACTTGGCTCAGCCATGAGTTTTGCACATATATGAATTAGGAGGAAACAAGGGAGGTTTAAGATTTGCAAACAACTATAAAGGAGAACGTTGTCAAATGATCTAAGAGGAACCGAGAAAGACAGGTACACGGAGAGGGTGTTTCTTGGTTAGGGCATGAGGACATGGGTGAGTCTGAATCACCGAACAATGATCATTAAATGCAGGTGATGGGAGGACAGGGCCAAGAAAGGAATAGTCCCTGACCTCTGAAAGCTCACAGAGGGGAAGACACATCATCAGTCCAAAAAACAATCATGGCTATCAATGTGACAAGGAATGTGGGGTGGTTTAAAGTGTGAGCTCTGCAGCTGGCTTGGCCCTATCTTCTGCATCTGTCCCTTACTAGCTATGTGAATGTGAACAATTTACTTTCCTAGTCTATCTCTGCCTCAGTTCCCTCATCTGTAAAGTGGAAATAATAAAATGACTTACCTCATAGAGTTGTGAAGATTAGCACACAATAGAGGAAAAATACTTGAGACATTTAGCCTGCTTCACAGTGAGGGCCCCGTAGATATTAGTCACTATTCCATCATCAAGTACTGAGATAGCAACTTGTATACAACACCCCCAGAAGTAGGTGGTCTAGTATGGCCATTCTGATGCTATTTTACTTGTGGGAGGGGTAGAACTAGAAAGCATTTGGACAGTAAGTCCAGCTGACTCCACGGAATTATTTCATATTGATCAAAAATACAGTATTAAGACTTAATCTGGAAATGATTCTGGAGTCGCCTCTCTTGATGAATGAGGTCTCAGCCAGTCTGTCCCACACTTATGGTCCAGGAAAGCCTAATTAATTCAGAACGTCCAATGCCAGGCCATCCACTTAGGGTACAACCTCAATGTAAGTTGGAAAATCTGCCAGAAACTGACTTTGGCGTCATCCTCTGGCCTTTGCGTGAGGCAGCTTGCCTTGAAAAACATAAAGAGAGAGTGAAGTCATGTTGTATTGCCACTGGTGCCAAGGCGTCCTGCTCTGGGCCCAGACCAAATGGCTTTTCTTCAATTTCTGAACTTAGAGTTTCCTGTTCTTCAAAGTCATTTGTATATTCTTTTTTTTTTTTTTTAAGATTTTTATTTATTTGACAGACAGAAACACAGCCAGAGAGGGAACACAAGCAGGGGGAGTGAGAGAGGGAGACGCAGGCTTCCTGTCGAGCAGGGAGCCCGATGTGGGACTCGATCCCGGGTCTCCGGGATCATGACCTGAGCCGAAGGCAGCCGCCTAACCAACTGAGCCACCCAGGCGCCCCTAAAGTCATTTGTATATTCTTGTTAGAAGAAAAGGAAAAGACAATATATTGAACTAGCCAGTAAAATGATTAGAAAATATCATGTATATTGAAGCAATTGGAAATACAGCTCTAAGAGAAAGGGGTTCTGTCTCCACATGTGTATGAAATGTGTATGAAATAATTCATGTGTATGAAATGCACTGGACAGTCTCTCTGAGAGCATCACAGCATGTCCTAGAGTTTGCCTGATCTGACCTCCAGAGTTTCTCGCTGGCTTGGCCTTCTGCAGTAGTGACATAAGGAATGGAATGGAGGGGTGAAGTCATCTTCACCCTGAAGTTCACAAATTATGATAAATACTGGACTCAGGGTTACCTATGGAACCAGCCTTAGTCAACACTGTGTGGGAACCAAGGGAGTTCGGTCCTGATTGTCTGGAGAGTCATGGTTTGAAAGGTGAGGATGTAGTGAGGTCACTGTTTGGCATGCCATCTTAATGTCTGCATCAGCATAATGGACTTTTCATATTGCACAAGGTCAAGCCACCTTGGTGGCACATATTTGGGTTGGGGTCAGGAAGAGATCCTCTCACCACAGAAGGAGAAAATCCAGATTGGAGACCAGGGGCTGATTAGACACTGAAGAAACAGTGTGTCTATCCCAAACCCACTACTCTGGTCTGCTAGGGCTGTTCTAACAAAATATGACAAATTGAATGACTAAATGAATAGAAGTTGATCAATTCATAGTTCTGGAAGCTAGAAGTTCAAGATCAAGGTATCAGCAAGGTTGGTTCTTTATGAGGGAGAACTTTTTCCATGCCTCTCTCCAGCTCCTTGTGGCTTGCGCCAACCTTTGCCATTCCTTGGTGGGTGGAAACCTCACCCTGTCTCTTCCTTCATCTTCACAGAGCAATTTCCCTGCATTCATGCCTGCCTTCAAATTTCCCTTTTCTATAAGGACACCCACCATCTAGGATCCGGGCCCATCCTAATGACTTCATTTTAACTTGACTTACCTTTGCAAAGACCCTACTTCCAAATATGGTTACATTTTAAGTTACCGGGGGTTAAGACTTCAACATACAAATATTTGAGAACCACAGTGCAGCCCATAGTCGCAAATAATGAATCCACACTAATTCCATCCCATACACAATTACATGAGAGGGCTGTGGACTATGAAACCTGAAGCCTGAAGGGTGATGCCAACTTTACCTCTAATTTGCAAGTTGACTTAAACACACAGATTCTAAGGTCTCTTTCATTCTGTGAAGAGAGGGCTTGCTGTTCTTCCAGATTTCGTTCATTTCTAGTCTTCTAGGTCTCTGCACATCCTTCTTGAAAGTTCTCCTGTCATGTCTAGGAAGTCTTATGTGGGTTCACAGCCTCATACTTACTCTTTAGGCTCTCACAGTGATGTGAGCTGTGCCAGCCATGGGCCTAACAGAGAATTCCAAACCCTTCTCACAATAGGGGAGGAAGAGCTCCTTTATGCTTTTATTTGCATTGTCATGAATACTCAGGAACTTCTGGTTTTGTGGCTGTATGATGGGTGTCTTCATTATGTCTTCCTAATCCTCTACGTTTGCCATGTGATCAGGCCTTGTCAAGCGTGTAAGCTTTCAGTCTGAAATTACCTAGAATATGTCAGCCTGGAGGGGCCTCACTAGAGGTGGTATCATGGGTTTAGGACCCTGTGGGAAGGTGGACACTGCTGGATCTTCCCAAGTCCTCATGGCTGATGTGAATGGTGAGCCACACATCACAACTTAGGTTGTTTTCCTTGCTCTGCTTAGCCATTCTTGAGTGCTTTGTGACAGAGTACATCTGGGGAAGGTTGAATTTCACACATTTTAGTAACCTGGTTTTATATGCACATAGGACCTTTTGACTCTTTATTTATTAGCATTATATATGTGTAGGTATACTTTCTCAGAGCTTAATTTTCAAGTACTATAAGCTCACTATCTGTGTGTCCTAGGCAAGGCACTTTGCATCTCTGAACATCAAATTCCTCATCCATAAAATAGGCATAAAAACCCCTTCTTAGAGACTGTGAAAATTAGTCAGGTGAAGTGATAAGTAGTGAGCAAAGGACTTTATGGCTAGAGAGCCCACCTATGTCCTTGCTCATGCCTTTTGTCTTTGGATGATAATAGCATCTCTTTGTAGGCCCAGAAATGTCTGAGTTATCATAATAAACCATATGATCACCTTAGAAAATAATGAATATAAAAAATTGGTTTTATCATTCATGTCACTATATGGATGATCTTGACTCTTGGATTTTTAAATAGTCTTCACTGTAAAAAAAATTACAGACTTTTTCCTTTGCTCACTTTGAAGGACAGAGTAACCATCAGAATATGAGCTCTATACATTCATGCCTGTTCACAGAATCAATGTCATGAGCCACGGTGCAGCCCCGGCAGACGCTGCTGATGCTTGGCCCTGGGAACTAGTCCACCCCTGCTGTTGCTCAGGCCATCCACAGGCTTCCGTCACTCACCTGAATTTTCCCTACTCCTTACACCAGCCCTAGGCCTGGCTACAGGTGATAGTGGTTTCTCTAACTCAGTCTCTCCTGTTTGTTCCTAAAGACAAGTACTCAGGCCCTGTCCATTTTGAGGATCAAACCACTGATTCACTGGTAGACAGGCAGTGATAGAAGAAAAACATGGGAAGGCTGCAAAGCTTACAAAAGGATATGGTTTTCTTCCCAAATCTTTCTTGTGTATTTCTCTGTGTCCTTCCTGTGGCCATAAGTGCAGGCCTCAGTAGGCTTCTATCTTTGCATGTAGGTCTAAGGCTGGAACATACCCAACTCTCTTCTTTGTTTAGGTTCCATTTTCTCCTTTGGGAAGAAAACACATCTTTGTTAAAGTTTTGTCCTTCACTTAGTGCTGAATAACAGCTTAAGGCCTTTCCTTGAATGAGCATTTGCATCTCTGAAGATTTATAGACTGGAGGATACTTATTAGCGGGGACTTTTATTCATTGAACTGTGTATTTTAAAATTACGATTAGCATTGAAATTCTTAGCGGTGGAAAGCAATTTAGGGATTACAAAATCTATTGTACCCCATTCCCCTTTGCACAGTTGAGGAAAATGATACTCATAGATGAGCAACTCTCTTTTCATCACAGAGTGGCCCTCATGCTGGGTCTCCAGACTCAAGATTTCTTCCTAACAAACTATTCATAGTTATTTATTTATCATTTTGTTTTTACATAATGTATTAGATATGATATATGTTCACCAATGAATGATGGGCTTCTGGACGGATTGCATAGTGTCTAAGGGTGTATTGCAAATGAATGCTGAGCCTCTTCCTTCCGTCGATTATTCTGGCCAGGTTTTGGCATCAGCACTTTTAACATTCATAGCCTTTTGATTATTTATAAAGCAACTGACCACTGTCTATGGCATGTAATAATTCGTCACAAGGACAATAACTACTTCTTGGGTGGTCTAGGGATTAGATGAGGTAGGGTAACATGAATATGAATATGAACCCCAAGGGTCTCAAAGCTGCATGTCACTGTGATGACATAGTGAGAAAACCAGCTTCTAAAATATCCAGCCTCAGGGCACCTGGGTGGCTCAGATGGGTAAGTGTGTGCCTTTGGCTTAACTCATGATCTCCAGGTCCTGGGATCAAGCTCCATGTTGGGCTCCTTGCTCAGTGGGGAGTCTGCTCCTCCTTCTCCCTCTGCCTCTTGCCCGTACTCGTGCTCGCTCTCTCTCTCTCTCTCAGATGAATAAATAAAATCTTAAAAATATATATATAACGAAAAACAAAAAACACCTAGCATTGACATTGGAGTGAGTTGGATTTGAGGACTGGATGATTTGGAAAGGTCTCTGGGTATGGTCTTCATGAAGGTAGGAGATCTATCTGTGTAATAATTCCATGTAGTAGTGTTATTTGCATTCTTTGCAAATATGCTATTTGCATATTGTCTGGATTTATTGATTTTATGGATGAAAACTACCTTTTGGTTCCTCAGTTTTCTGCCTGGTTCAAACATGACCTTTGCCTAGCCAGAACCTTGAACTTAAAAATGATCACTCTTTCCTCTGAAGCACAACAGCTGCCCCTCTAGGATGCATATGAGTTTCTCATTGCCTTTTATATTGTGCTTCCAACAATGCCTTATTTTCTCCTGTGTCCCCCAGTGTTCTCTGCCCAGAATCTGACACATAGTAGGAGCTCATGAACTGTGTGCTGAAATGGAGTGGAGCCGGGAGACAGAGGGAGGGGACCCAGTAGAGTAGGGCCAGCCCATTATCTTGTAGAATACTTCCAACTCTTTTTATTAGTGCCAAGGGTTCTAAACTTCATCTTTGAAGTTTAGAGCTGCAAATTTTTATGGCCTTGAATGTATTCCTTGGCAGTACAAAAGCTGGGCAACTGAGACATTTATGGAGATTCACGCAAATTGGTTAATAAAGGGGACAAAAAGAAGCCCACACAGTCTTCTCCTCCCATGCTCTATTTCTTTTCAAGAAGTCTGTTTGCATTATCACTTCAACAGTTTGGTAAATAACTGTGCCTTCTCACTGATCTGTCCTCTTGTGCTTGAGTGGTACCATGTGACGATTAGTCATAGGGAAAAGCTGTATGCGTCTTCTAAGCTGCTTGGCGATATGTATGCAAAAGTTTAAGGTAAACAGACATGAGTGCAAGCATATTGGCTTAGCGTGACAATTTTAGTGTGTATTCATTGACTTGGAGTTTTCAGGTTTGTTCATATTAAATGATAACAACAAAAAGAACATTGTGACACTATAGTGGTTTTCTTTTTCTTTTTGGCAGCCAGTAACCTTATTCTCAATACTTTTATTTAAAAAATACAGAGTTGTCCTCAAAGCAGTTGGGCTGGGAGGTGTTGGAGGGGTTGTCTTTCTTCCTTTTTTTTTTTTTAACTTTTTTTTAATTTTAAATATCTTTTTAATTTTTTTTCAGTGTTCCAAGATTCATTGCCCATTCCCCACACCCAGTGCTCCATACAATAGATGCCCTCAGTACTCACCACCAGGCTCTCCTATCCCCCATCCCCTCCCTCCGAGTCCCTCCGTTCGTTTCTGTGTCCAAAGTCTCTCATGTTTCATTTCTTTTCCTGAATTACACACTTCCCATTTACTTTCCTTCTTCTACTATCTTCTGTATTAAGGGGTTGTCTTTCTTTATCATCTCCTCCCACCCTATCCCAACCCCTTCTTATAACTGTAGGGCCCTACAGAACACAAGAAACCTCCCTATTTCCCTTTGTTACCACTCATGCAGCTTGTTATAAAAGACTATTGGACCAGAAGTCAAGAAAGATCAGGTCGAATCCTGGCCAGGCCATTAATTTGTTTTAGCACTGAGTAAGTCAAGCTCTTTTCTTAGGTCTCGGTTTCTTCATCAGGGAAATAAAAGAATTTATCTCATGAGCTCCTTGCCAGGGCAACCTAGGGGTAAATGATTTTATTTTAGTCCAGTTTATAATTACAGCATATTTTCCTTTGATTTAAATGACATGATTTTAGCACTGGTCATGGGCTTACATAGCTTCAGATTTCTTGTATAGTCTTGGAATTTTACTTCTTTTTTTGTCCAGGAGGCACAAGATATTTGCTGAAAGCCTCCAACTTCACAGTAGCCTTCAACTTCTCCCATAACTAAAGTATTTCCAGACTGTAAAGGACCATCCCATTCATCCTTCCTGTGACCTTTACAGAAAAGTATGCAAGGTATCAGAGTTGCGTATTTCATGTCTATCTTACAGTTAGGGAAAAAGTTACATTGCCTAGTTGGCCCTGAGTCACACTGCTGGTAAGTGATGAGGTATATTTCCATCTATTCATCCAGAGATTCTACTGTGAACTGGTTAGCTTTTGACTTCTGAGAAACTGGTGACTAGAGAACATAAGAAATCCATGACATTTCCATAGAAAGCTCCACATTTTTTTTTTTTTTGTCTTTAATAACTGACTTCTATGAGTCCTGTTTTCTTAACCTGGAAGAAGGAGCAAATGGAGCATATAATCCCTAAGAAGTCTCTTAACTCTTTACCTCCACTCCTGTCTCCTCTAATACATCTTCTACTCTTCAGCCAGAGATACTTTTTTTAATTGAAGCACAAAATTCTTGCACTTGGGTGTTAAACCATTCATAATCTGGTTTTTGCCTTCCTCAATAGCCTCCCATCATTTCCATGCCCCCCCAACATTTCCATACCCCCCCCCATCATTTCCATGCCCTCCATTTATTTGCTCAAAACCAACTTTCACACTCATGGTATTCCAGTTTTCATGCTAGGATGAAGATAATAGCTGGTAAATGAAATAGATCTCAGTGATGTCCTGTCTGAGATAACCATCTACCATCCAGCTGAGCCAAATTCTCATTTGACACTGTTCAGCCCAGTTTGCCTTCCCATTTTAACCATCCTCCTTCCACCTACCAAACATCTGCTCATCTTCAGAACTTAGTCTCTATCACCTCTGTGAAGCCTTTCCCTGAGTCTGAAGAAGAATTGAACTAACCTTCTTTTTGGTTCCCATTATACTTTGTATATATCTCCACGATAGCACTAATAACACTCTATCCATATTAACTGGTGTACTAGACTGCAATTGCCTTAACGGTAGGAAACTCAATAACCATTTATTTAGGGCTTTAACCATTTATTTAGTTTTGTGAGTCAAAGTACTGCATAATCAAAAAACCACAACCTGGGAACACTAGTCCATTTACTATGCTTATTTTCAGAGAGGTTGATCTGTCTGTAGATATATCCCAGTGTATTATCCTTTGTGTTAGATCATATATTAGATCATTGGCCATTTCAGTAGAGTATGCTGAGACTCTTGACTGACACCATTGGCTGGAGTTAAGTTTCAGAGAACCACAAAGAACTGGCGGCTAATGGGTGGGTGAACCAGAGCCTTGAGTATGCTACAGGCATTTACACAGTGCATAAACCTTCCTATCGCGGATGTATGGAAGGGGGAAATCACTAGATATGGGCCATGTTTGTGCCCAGATTAGGCTATTTTAGATCATCTACTCTTATTTTAAAAAATAGACATTTGTATGCAATTTCAGCTTTATTGAAAAATGCCAGATTTATTTTTAGTGTTTTAAAAATTATTGTTTTAGTTTTATTTTTTAAGAGATTTTATTAATTAATTAATTAATTGATTAATCAGAGAGAGAGAGAGTGCTATGTGCTGGCAGCAGGAGTGGCAGGCAGAGAGAAGAAGCAGGCTTCCCGCTGAACAGGGACCTTGATTCAGGACTTGATCCCAGGACCCTAGGATCATGACCTGAGTCAAAGGCAACCACTTAACTGACTGAACCACCAAGACATCCCACAGAAGTACTGATTTTTAAAGAAAAATATAACATGCCTAGTTAAAAGAGGAGGGGAGGAAAATGCCAGGTTAAACAACTACAAATTTAATTCTTTTCAGGATTCTTTATAAACTATTTTGGTTTTTTAGGCTATTGTTTTTAGTGCATACCCATACTGTGGAGTCCTGCATTTCTAATAGATGTTTAATTCTAAACTCAA